>UXGD01004842.1:0-15952 GCA_900474315.1 Torymus auratus
CGGTTGGAAAAGGTGCTATCTTAGCGTCCGGTCGAAAAGGGCTATCTTTGATTAAGGTTTTCAGCACTGCCAAAGTATATTTTACGGAAGAGTTTTATATCGCTTTATATAAAAATAATTACTGTATGAAACGATATAAAGCTCTTCCGAAAATTCTACTTTGGCAGTGCTGAAAACCTCAATCAAAGGTATAACACAATTTCAACCGGGCGCTGAGATGACCCCTTTTCCAGCCGGGCGTTGAGATGACCCCTTCTTATTCGGAAGCAACGATATTAGACTTTAAAACATTTGAAGAAAAATAAAGAAATACTTATAAATGAACGAAAAAATGAGAAGAATAAAGGGGTGTCCCTCTGCATTTCTTTCAAGGTCTCCGTTTCTACCCAATAAATACGAAATTAAAAGTTTCTCTTCTTTAATTTTTGTTTGCTTCCATTGTGCAATGGTAAGATTATCATCCGGTAATCTTCCGTTTCAGAGTCATCAAACTTAGATTCTCCTGGTTTAAATGGTGACGGGGAGGAGGAAAATGATGATATATCATCCAAAATTTTCCGTCGCTTTTTGGCTTCGAAGGTATATCCCATGATGAGTGATCCAAATCCACAGACAATGTTGGACGGCAGTCAAGATTCCATAAGAAGTAACTATACTAGTTTTTTTATGGTTTAAAGTAGTGAGAAAAGACGTGGAAAGTTGATGAAATTAACGATGGAGCACTATGATGTGATCTTGGAAAAGTTGGAATTTTATATCAGTTTTTGAATAAAAGTCAGTGGTAATGAAGTTCTTAGAAAAAGAATCCCATCAATTGACCTCGCAGATAAATTTTGAAATTTATCAATACTTTTCAAATTCACATTGTCAATAAAAGTATGATTTCAGTATCCGTATAAGTATTACATCTTTATGTTGAACATCTTTATTGACTTTATCATTCAAGGAGGAATCTACTTTATCATTACCTTTTTTAATCATATAGTTTTTTTTATACTTTTTATTATTACTTAAGTTTAATTCTGGATTCGGCACATCATTCATTCCGAGGTCATCTCTTATTCTTTTATTATTAAATTTTGATCTGATCGACATTCTATAATTTTTAAAATTCTTTTTTTTTAATTTAAATCCTTTTTTAAAATTAAATTATACTAACATGATACCATAGGACAAGCCTGTTAAATGACAGACTGGTTCGAAAAAAAACCAACAAAAAATCCTAATCCTATACAAAAAAAAAATGGGCTTGAGATTGTCACCTCTAATGATTGTGATTAATCGATTTGAAATGAACATATAAAATTTGTTTGGCTCTCGATACGGCGGGCGAAGCCCGCATTACACTACTAGGTAAGTAGAAAACAATAATGGCGTTGACAAAAATAGAAGATAAGAAAAAGAAAAGTAAAGAAATGCCAATAGCATAAGTTACCCTTCCCTTTTGAGAGAATAATTTTAAATTTTTTCGGATTCAAAGAACCCGCGATGTTGTTATCACGTCTCCTAAACCGATCTTATATCTATTAGCTTTATCTATTGACGCGTGCGAAATCTCGGACTGTTTCTCGCACAATCAAAGTGTGTGCGCGCGCGCGAGCTTCTGACTTTCTACTTTGAAATTGGCCCGTAAGTACACCGCACATAATATAACCAGTGCAAGCGCAGTGGGAATGCGAAATTATCCTGGATCATTGATCAAACTGAGAAACAATTATCCACGATAAATCATAATCTGGGGCCGCGATCTTTGCGGGACTGCCGTTCGAAAGTGCAATGCATTGCACTTTTGTTGTAATTAGGTAATGTTTTACCAGGGGCAGGCATTGTGTATCCTATTGGAGCGTGTAGTGTAATATGTATATTGTCGTAAAAATGCGGTGGTTTGATTGAGTGATTTATGGCTGTGTTTAAAATCTACAACGAATGAGAGAATTTTAAGGGGACGAGGTGATAGATTGCGTTACCATTTTCGTTGGTTTAATTTCGTATACTTAAGATTAATTTTAACAATGTATCGTTTGTAACGATTTCAGAAATAGGAGATCGATGTCTAAATTAACGGAATCACTTCGTTGAATAAAATTTTGATTATAAAGGCATACATGAAACGTTATAGAAACGTATTCCCCAATAAACGTAAAATTACGTCTTACTTATATTAAAAAATAATAACGGGTAATAGAACTTAACTACTTTGAATGATCATAATTTAAAGATAAGAGCAACTTTTTCAATCCGTTACAACGAGATTTGCATTATTACATTTTTATCAAATATAAGTCAAATTCAACAAGATCAACACTAAGTAGGTATACTTATCATCGAAAGAAATCTTTTCCCAGGACATTCAAGCGAATATTCCACTAAAAAAAAAACAACATTCTACCTCGACCTCCGAATCAAAAATCTCCTATCATAATAATTTCCCGACAACCATATAATTGCCCACAATAACCACCCATCCTCAGGACCTCAGCATCTGCAGAACCACTTACAACAAATACACCCGCTCCTATCGACAGTCTACCATCCTCGCACAGTACATACTCATACTACTTACGCTCAGCTGCGCTCTTTCCTCTCCTCTCCTCTGACGGTCCTCTGACGGTCACCCGTTCTTCTCTCTCTCCCACCTCCCCCTCCTTCCACTCCCACGGTCCCAAACTCTCTCTTTTCTCTCTCTCTCGCGCGCGCGGGCTGCAGCTAGGTACAGCCGTCCGTGGCGTGCGTGTCAGACCGCCGCGGAAGCTCCGACGGAGCGCAGGTGGAGGAGTGCAGGTACGCCGCGACGTCGCTGCTGCACCGAGAGGCGCCGAAAACGCGTGTGTTATATATGTATGATGGTTCAGTGCTCGTTCGCGTATAATATACACACATTGATAAGTACCGCGCGCGCAGTCCACGGCCCCCGCGCTCGTAAATAAATCGCACGCGCCCGTGCGCATATACATGTATATCTACTGTAAGTAGATATAGCGTGTAGTCGTAGTATATATAAAATAGTTGTATATACACGGGTGCGCGCAGAAGGACAGTACAACCGGAGAGTAGTGCGCGAAGGAGGCTCGCGGAGAGAAGAAAGTTCCAGCGATTTCACCTTGCTATACCTGGTGTGTCTCTGTGGATATGCGCAGAGGTTAGAATCCTGCAGCGAGGTACCTCTATATATACATCCTGCATCCTCGCAGTGTGTGTCTCTCGCCAGTGCGCACCACGACTCGCTGCTCCGCGTCCTTGATTGGTACATATATAGGTATAAGTATATACATATATTCGTGTACACGATATATATCGGCGCGGCGCAGTGATTTCAACGCGCGCGCGGCGCAGGAGCAGCGAGAAATTCGACCGATGACCTTGATTACGGGAGCCGCCGTAGCCGCCGCAGTCACGGGAGACGAGCCGTCGTCAGGTGTTCCGCAGCCGCTCGTGCTGTAGTGTCTCGGTTGGTTGGCTTTTTTATACTACTTACTGCTACGTGTGTGTGTGTGTGCGTATATATAACCCACTACGTACTTACTACGCGCTCTGTATTATATAGGTAGAGGAGCACATCGCGTATACACTTTGTTTTGGGAGCGTCGTCGGCTCGTATCAAGTTTGTGAATGGGCCCGCGTCGAGCGGCGTTTCTATCTATCTCTCTCTTGCGCTCTCTTTTGATACCGGGGTTTGTTTTTACGTTCACTCGTGGGCTGTGTATAACCGGGGATGTGAGGTAGAATGTCGAGTGTTTCAGATATGCAAATGACGTTTCTTACAATTGTTTTTCTTTTCTTTGGATTTTTCTTTTTTTTTTTTGTCGTTAATGGCTCTTTGCGAATGCAAATTTCACATGGATGACACGGTAAGGTTGGCGCGCGGTGTACCTATAACGCGAAAAAGACATTTACTTAGGCTGTATTTTTTATAGCTCGTTAAATTGTATGAATAAACATACGGCGTTGTATGCGCTTAAACGTTAGTATAGTGTGTGACTGTTTTCCCTTCGAGCTATACCTATATATAGGTTCAACAGTTTGCAAATGTTGAATGTGCATTTTTACGAACTTTCAAAGTTTGCATATTATAATTGGAATTCTCGGAATACCGTGTGATAAAAATTAATTAATTTCTTTTTAATTGAAATATTCGAAAACAACTATAAACGTTCTGTGCTATAAAATTTTCGTTAATGTCCTGACGTCAAGAAACAACACCTGAAACAA
Organism: Torymus auratus; assembly: GCA_900474315.1. Taxonomy (NCBI): domain Eukaryota; kingdom Metazoa; phylum Arthropoda; class Insecta; order Hymenoptera; family Torymidae; genus Torymus; species Torymus auratus. Next base: position 4,210 of record UXGD01004842.1, read on the forward strand.
GAGTGAATTTCATCAGTTAGTTTTGCACAGGAAACTCCGGACAGCAAGGGATTTTGTGACCAGACGTTTTTTATATTTTAGGGGTTTCCTTCTAATCTACTGTGCACTTATTGATTCTGAAACACGAAACCCTCATTGCTAAGCATTCCGGCAAAAAAAAAACAGCTTTACTTTTATAGTACTTCCCAATAGATATTATGTTCGTTTAACTGAACGCTTTGAGTTCATAATTTCCTCTCTAAAAATAGACCTATGAACAAAACATATTGTTTCTTTATAATGTTATTCATGTTTCACCACTCTTCTACTTAAATTACAATACATTCAAACAATACTCTACTTTGCATAGACTTGAAAAATAACCAATAAATTTGCCCCGATAAGATAACAACAAATTACAAACGTCAAACGCACGCGCGCGTGCGCGCCAGGTATTTTACGTAAGCACGTTGCTCTCTTTTTCCCGGCGCGTTCCGCGCGCGATATATACCGGTCTAATAAAATACCACGAATAATAAAACCTCTCTCGTAAGCCATCCGCGCGCGGAGAGAGAGAGAGACACAAAAAACCGAAATTCCGCTCCTTCCTCTCTCTCCCGGCTTGCTCTCTCTCTCTCTCTGCACATACACCTGCAGCAGCAGCAGCGCCTACACGAGTCACACTAGAATAATTCCCCGGCACTCTATAATTATACCTCCCTCTCTCTCTCTCAAGGTCCGTTTTTTTTTCTCCAAACCTATATAACGCATCATCCGCTCTAGCGTGTATAATACTCGTATAGTAATCTACCCTATACCGCGAAAACCGTCCTCGTTGGTTCTCTGCTATATATGCACACATACCTCTGGAACACATCTCGCGGGAAGAGTTATAAAGGTGTGTAAGTATAGCCGCGCACTGATAGGATGAGTCACGCGTATTATAGAGAGCCCGGAGGCGACGTATAAGCCGGACAAGTGCCTACTGCTACTACTACTCTCGCGTGTCCTTTTTTTCGCGCGCGTGTGGGATTTCCGAGGGGGCCGCGCGGCCACGCGTGTGTATATTGGCCCGCGAGAACGCTGCTGATGTGGAGATCGCGCGGGATCTAGACTTTTAAGGCGCAGTAGGAAACGGATTCGTTAATGAGGCTTCGTGGGCGCGAACGAGCGAGAGGAAGAAAGAAAGACGCGCGTGCGTGAGTTACGCATGGGAATCGAATGGTGCACGCGCGCGTGGTAATTTCATTTGTCGGAGGGGATATTATGTATCGTAGTGTATGTGATGCGGTTTGGGTGAGTTAAGGTTTCGACCCGACTTTCTCGTGGTGGGAGATGCTCTGGTGTTGATAAGGAAACGGATGGCTTTAGACGTGTGGTTTTTTGGGGGAATTGGGTGTGATATGTTTTTTCTTTTCACAAAAGTTTGAGGGGATTTGAGTACGATAATTATTTTTTCTTTTATCTTATTGTTCAATTGATGGTGTAAGCGGTTTTACTTAACGATGGTGATATTTTAATAACACATGTTTATAAACGACGTATTAATGCTGGTTTTTTAATTATACCTTATATTGGCGATTCTCGTGTTAAAATTATATGCATGCCCTGTATGAAGATTCTGATTTTAATTGTAGCAACCATTTCGAAAATAATTCAAAATTTAACACTATCCCACGGTTTTCTTTACATCTTAATGTTGTTATAGGCAACTATAACGTTTGAAAGGAATTCCCATCCGTAATCAACAACGTATATATATTTATTCCAAAATAATCCACCACTAAATCTCGTACACACCTTAAAGTTGTAAATCACTGGTAGAGTGGTAGCCGACAAACATCCATAAATTATTACAAAAGGTGAACAAAACTAACAATATTGTTAGCCCAATTTCATCACGTTTCATCCTACGATTTCTTCCAATCCATACAATTACCCTTGTGCAAAAAAAAAATATATATAATATAATATCTGAGAGAGCCGACTTCCGCGGTGTTAAATACGTATTGCCCGTTCCGAAAAATGTGCGACTTGTCAATATAAGCCCGCGCGCCCGCTCTCAGGCATTCCACACGTATCGTAAATCAATTCTCTCCCCCTTAAAAGAAATTTGCATGTAAAACGTGTCAGCGCGAAAGAGAGAGAGGTGGCGACGAAAAATATGTATACATATAGTAAAGTACATACACATGTGCAGCTCCATTCAATATTTCCCCTTATCTATGCCTTATGGCGCGCGGATAAAATCCAAGGCGCGCGCGCGCTCTTTCCTAACGGCGATAATCGATGGTATTACGAAATCTGTGCAAGTATGGTACATGGGGTTGGAAAAAATTAAGGCTAGTTGGGAAGGACTTATCGAAAAATGTAAATCTGCATGGGGCGCATGGTGTGTCTGATAAGAGATTCTCGTGGCTATTGTAGTAACAGCTCTAATTTCATTGCTTCTATAAGATACAGTCATATACCCATGTTGTTTTAAGGAAATTAATATACGTTAAGAAATTAAATATAACTTTTCATATACAAATAATTATCACGCAAAAAGTTCAGCACTCTGCATGCATATCTAATTCTCTAACAGGCGCGCGTATATAATATTCACTGACCTCATGCGCGATAATTCTATTCATACCCACCTACTTTGGCCATAAATCACTCCATAATCCGTATCATAACCAAAAACAGTTTTCCCCGCAGCAAACAAGATGAACGATATATACATAGGCATTCCGGTCGCTCTAACCACGCCACTCATTTTACTTGAAACACTTGGCCTCGGGAGAAAATCCTCTCAAGTACGTATATATCGGCGCGCTTTCCACACTTAACGCGCGTATTACCACCTCGCCCCCTGCCGATATAAAGATGGCCATCTCTCTCTCTCGTCGGGCGCTGGGAAAACGGAAACGATGTCGCGCCTCCATAATACTTCTCTCTCTCGACGATTTTAAAATCCATATAGCCTCGCGTGCGGTTATTATGTGCCAAAGGTGTGTCCGCGCGCGCGCTCCTATATAACCGGAGGCGCTAAAGGCCTCTCCCTTTCTCTCTCTAAGCGCGCATGCCGGTGTAGGTATATAACGATATGTGCTGCTGGGTATATACGCTCGTAGTATATAATGCGGTGTGTATGCGCACTGCTTGTTTACGGCAATTTCTCTTTTTCGGAATTTTCGGAAGTAGGAACGAGGTTTCGAGGATGGATGGGAAGCTGGAATGAGTTTGCTCGCGAGTTAATTGATTTGATTAATTTTCGTTGGGTTTTCCAGGGATTAACTTCCTCTCTTTGATTGGCCGTTCTGTCAAAAAGTGCGGTGTTTTTTTTTTTTTTAATGATTGGAAAGGAGAAATTTTTTAAAATTTAAATAACATCAAGAAATAATGTATTTGGTAAAAACACCAGTTGTTGGTCACTTTTTCTTTCACGATTCTCAATTGACACAAATAAATGATGTCCGATAACTAGGGTATGGCCGACCAATAGTGTGTTGCTGCTCTATAATAACTTTCAATAAGGTTCACGTTACTAATGATTCTAAATCTTTTTCTGCAATTCGATTTAGTCAGATTTATACTACTTTGGATTTGCATTAATTAGACTGAAATGAAAGTTATGGTTACTATCGTCAATCTTCTATTATAAAGTAACGACAAGTGATTTAAGCTTAAACCAAGAACAGGTAAGAAACGAACTCTGTATAATCGTGGCGTTATCAATGAAAAATATATAGTTTCCTCATAAATTTCGTGATATAATAACTCGTCAGCACGCAGTCATCTACTTGAAAAATAACGACTTGAAATAGAATACGACAGTAGCATAATTGCGTGCTTGCCGGATCGCTAAAATTGACTGTGATTAAATTCGATATGAGTTATTGCGGCAATAGTGGCCGTCAGAGATAATAACTGCGCGTTTACAGAAGTTTATTATAGTAAACAAATTTGCACCGGAAATAATCTAAATCGATTCCCACCTTAATTAATAATACGCACCTATCGAAATAAAACTTAATTTTTTTTTTCTTTACCTCTCCACATTACGAGTCCATATTACCAAAATATGATTAATACAAAAGTCAAGAAGGAAATTACAAATCTCCAGTCAATATATCTCTCAGCATCATCTAATCAGCTCACATCGATTACCTTCCTCAACAAGCCTCTATATACGCATACCACCACTAACATGTACTTGGAGCGGTCAGACTTGCAAGACTCTCTTACTTATACACGCGCAAATATTTCGCGGCGTGCATTCCGCATTAGGTCGCCGCGCGGCGCTCTATCCCCCCGCCTCTCTACAAGTCCATACCACGACGCGCGCGTGCGAAAATCGCGCGCGTTCCGCTCTATCGATGAGAAAGGCCGCCGCTTCGCCATTGCACGCACGTGTTTTTGTCGCGTATGCGAAATCATGCGCGCATTCGCTCCTTTTTTTTACTCCTTCGGTTCTCTATAATGCGCGTGCGCGCGATTGTTTCGTTACGGACCGCGAGAAAAGGGAACGGAACGAAGTGTGCGGAGAGAGAGATGTGATGTTTAGCGCGCGGCGGTGGTTACATGTGCTGTAAGTGTTGCACGCGAGAGTAGTGCGACCGCCGATTGTGATGTTAAGGAGATCGGAGGTTAATGGGCTTCGCGAACTGTATGTATATCTGTGTGTGCATTGTGTGGGTATTATGTGAAGGAGCGTGACCTAGTTTGATTGAGAGGGTTCTTTGATTTGCGAGGTCGTTTTCTGTGCGGCGGTTTTGGTTTCAATGAATTTGCAGCTTTATGCGCGTGCTTTTTGAATGGTAACGGTATAGGTAAATGATATGCTAGATGTTTTTTTATGAAATTTTGATTATGCGGTGGTCTTTGTTTCTCAAGCATAATGGTGATAACTGTTACGGTTTTTATGGATTTATTTATTTGAATATATGGATAAATGATCCATTGCAATTAATTATCTAATACGTAGAATAAGAAATAGTACTGTCAGATAAATTGGCAAAGTACATAACAATATTTGCACATTCTAATGAGTTTTAAAGACTTAAATATCAAAATTAAATATAAAACCTTAAAAGGTACTGATAATTCAATTAAAAACACTGTATAATCATAATTATAGATGCCATATTAGTAAGCCATCAAAAGTGACACTCATTAAGCTGCCACCTTGATCCTAGACCCACTTTTTACCGAACTCCTTAAACTTATAATTGACATAATTGAATGCTCGCCTCTAACCTCAGCATACGATTATTCAATAACAATTACATAAATTATTATGTAAAGCTGCATTACAGTTTTTTTTTACCAAGCTCACCTTGTGAAGGCCCCGGCCCTGTTCTGCCCAAAACCATGTCACCGAGGCGCTTTATGCCTTTACGCAATCGTCAGGTCAAACCACTTAACAAATTCGAATACCCAGAGCAGGACCAGAAGTGTTCGTAACGGTTATCGTTCATGTTTGTTTTTTTCGCTTAGATTCTAAAAATTTTTTGTTTTTTATTGGGGTTTCTCGAAGGACCCGGAAGCGAAACAAAATTAACAGATTTACATATTTTGACGTTTATGCGGCAATATTTAGATCATAACGTCGGTTTAGAGGACTAAAAATAGCTTCAAGTCTAAAAAGAATACGAATAATGTGGTTCGCGATAAACCTAATTCTGCAGGCTGGTCTCGAGCAAAAACATCTTCAGGAATCTCAAAATCAACATTCCTAGAAATGTCATTTCAATCATAGTATACTGCAGAATATTTTTCTATTTATTATACTTTGAAGATATTTTATCTAAAAATGTTAGTATCTTTTATTTCATCAGTTATAAATAATTAGTGGATCACTCGATCCTTGGACCCATACCAATTTGTCGATATTACTATAAACAGAAATGACCGCGATGTATGAGACGTGAATGCTTTTATAAATATCGAAATCTAGTCTATACTCACCTAATAGGGTTCGATCGAAACATTGACGAATGAATGTTTCGTATACGAGTTTACACTGCTTTTCTGCCTTTTTCGGGTTTTAAAGACCCCCTTCACTTTTTCTTAAAATAGTGTCTTTTCGACTGCTTCACTGAAAAGGCAAAGTATTAATCACCTTGATGATTAGGTTGCACTAGCAATTTTGTTAAACGTTAGAACTCCTAATTAGTAGATACAGAAATCTTAGTGAAACTCTATATCTACAGTGTAAGAATATACTGTTTCATAAAAATATATCAAATTTCAGATTCTATAGTTTCTTTTTTTCCATACAATACAAGCACTTAGCGCAACCATTAAATACGGGAAAGTCTCCGGGTGTAAGATTCATCAGTGGAAAAGTAGAAATTTTTTTAGCTGACACCAATTTTATGGTTCGAGTAACTAACAAAATACTGGTTATTCTTCTTGCATTCTTCTAAGAAATATAATTTCAGAAGGTAGAAATCTATTCGTTAAAGAAATTTAATTTATGCACGTTGTTTGAGCGTGCTATGGTTTTCAACTAATGACTTCATTTTTAATGTGGTATGGGAATTGAAATATGACAATATACGTGCCGTTGATAAATTTCAATGTATTATGATGTTTATTTATGATAATTTATAACGTTAGAGAAAAATACATGGAAAAGTTCTTATATCATTGAAACTCATAAATTATGAGTATTGTACACAATGTTTCGCTTTTTATTCATTTCAAAATTTGAATTTCTGTCATTTGTATATCAAGGTATGAAGAATTGATTGAGACATTTTGAAATTTGAATAAATAGTATCTTTAATAACACAGGTGGTCTATCTGAAAATGTCTTTTAAAAATCTTTTCTTGTTTTCAAGATCTGTTGTATTACTTAAACTATACGAAAGCAAGTGTATAAAATAAATGAATTTTAAAAAGCAGATTCAATGAATTTTACTTTTATGTAAATATATATATATACACATCAGTAAATCGACGTACCACATTATGAAACAACGTCCGCTTTTAATACACCATTTACCATAAATATAAATATTGAATCTACTTAAATTCCGCAAGCAGCTACCGCACTAGATCCACTTTATTATCACAGCTAATCAAACCCCGCACCCACTTAAAAATCCAAGCTCACCGATTAAAATCTCCAAAATCACAACCCATCAAACCGCTCTTACACAAAAAAAATTCATATAAGTATACAAACATCTCTTGCGTTATCCGCGCATTCATTCACAATATCTCACGCATAATCGCCCGGACCTTACCCAATAACCGCAAATATACAAAAAAAAAGAACCAATATATATCCCTCCCCTTGCGCAACAGTGAGAACCCAAACTCTCTCGCAATTATACAATGACCATAATATAATATAACAGCGACATTTTCGCGATCTTCGCTTGTGGCCGCCCACGCGGATCATCGGCCTCTCTGTATGTCGTAATCCGCGTAATAACGAGCTATAGCGGCGCCCCCGTCCGCGTATATATAATAACCTGAGCAGCGCGTGTGAGGTGACTGACTATCGGCCGCGCGCGATTACCCATTTTTAGGCAGACACGAGAGAGAACGAGAGAACAGTCCTGTGAGCGTGGGCGCCCTATATACTCGTGGCGAGTGTGGGCATCGCGTGTGTTGGTATAGGCTTGAGGAAGTCGCGGAGGCTGCGAACGAGCGTGTGTGTAGATATATAGGTGTATGGTTAGTAATTAGCAGAACGACGTCATCGATATTTTTTTTTCTTTCGATGAGTTCGAAGAGAAGAGTTTTTTTTTGGGTATGAATGGGTGTCAGATTGTGGGTTTGGTGAACAAGTTTTTTAGATATACTGTTAAGATGTCTTGGAAAGTTTTTTTAGTTTAGTATCGAAGTAGTTTTGTGTAAAAAGTGTACAATTATTGCGCTAATTTGTAGATACTTTTTTGAATATGTAAGTCTTCATTGAATTAAAATGACAAAGAATAATTGGAATCTTCATGGGAAAACTTTTTCTGCAAACCGAAATAACTAACATACCTCTATGACAAAATTATTAAGAAGGAGTTATAATTTAATATCGATGATTAATTTATGTGGAAAACTTCAATGACTTTTCTTTTGTAGTAGTACACAAGTCGAGTGATAGAATATTGATTATATAGTTATTGATCGCGAGATTTATCTGTTACGTGTCATTCGATTAAGTGTCCTTTACTTTACGGCACGCTTTAATTAACGCACGGTGCTATTATTGCTAGTCACTTCGGCCACCATATAGAAAATAAAGAAGTTATTCTCTCCTCTCGACGTCCCGGTTTGGTGTCCGAGATTGAAATTGAATCGGAATTAATGTATGTAGGATACTACCTCTGAGTCACAAAATAATTTACTCGCGTCGATTCATACCAGAGGCGAATCATCGTTCGAGATATTCAATTCAGCTTGATCTATTCTGTTTTTATGAACGAATTTTGAAAAAGTTGCCTTTGATCGTGTGATACTGTATGATGATCCAACCATAACTAATCTAACTACAAAATGTTAGATGAACACTTAATGAATGATGTAAATATTATTTTTATAAAAAATTGTAATACAACTTCGAAAGCTATAACAAACTATGGGATTGTGACATGATATTTCCGAAATTAATACAATCAGTATATATTCATAAACAATATCCATGATGTATACAAATAGTTATTATAAATTAAACCCTCTGTGCTCAGTGTAAAATAAACTTTCTTTAAAAATGACTGTACATTATAAAAAGCCTTTAAATTCGGATATTCAATCAATTCTCCGAATTTCTTCAAAACAAACCGCAGAATACGAAAATACCTCGCACTGCCATCAAACTATCTCACTCTACCGATAATCTATACGTCCACTCTACCGCTTGATAGTCACACCATTACCCAAATTTACGATTACATCTATATCCACCGATAAATTTCTCAACCCAACATATAAACACATATACCACGTCGAGTTTCCCGGCGATCCGTGGGCAGCGAAAGTAAAGTCTCGCAGCTGGTGCACCGTCCGAAAAGCACACACCAATATAAGTATATAACCCGTTCCCTTTGGTCATTCATTGCTGCACGCTCAGCGAAGATAACATTCCAGCCGCGACGAAAATTTCACTTTCACCCATTCCGATATATCCACGATCGCGCAGTAACGGCCAGTACCGAGCTGCGGTCGCGCGGCGCAATTAGATATCGCGCGCTTTCGTTTTATGCACATAAATATAATCGAGAAAAAATATTGCCAGAGTAGAATATAGCCTACTTTCTATACGTAGAGCTTGTAACGTCGATTGGTCCGATTTTTCACGTTCCCGTTCTCGCCGCCGAGGTCTATTGTTGCAGTGCGCAGGGGAGCCGAAAATGACGGAGCCGGCGAATCGCGACGTTATAAGCGCGATAGTATAGCCTTGAGAAGCTGCCGTTTGCTGTAAATGAGGAAGCCTGAATGACCGTGTCGAGATGTAGGTGGTGTTTTAGCATCGTTTAGGAGTGAAAGGGAGTCTCGCGTTTATACGCGTGTATACGCGAAAAAGACGCGTTTACAGAAGCGGACGAGGAAGATGAACGGTGGGAGAACAGGTGATGGGTTCGAAAAGATACATAAGTCTTCAAGGTGTTTGATGTAACGATGGTGAAGGAAACTTAAATAAATGTGTTTTGATGTAGTATTTTAGAGGGAATGTTACAAATTGTTTTTCAACTCATGTTTTCTGTCTATAATTTGGATGATTAGTAAACTTAATGCGAATATGTTGTGGTCGTCATCCTATTCGTGGTGTATCAAATCGAAATGACGCTGAAGTTTGCAGCATATACTTAGCAGTTACGTATATTTATGTCTCTTTTACTGCGGCTGATGCCTATCTAAGTATTCATGTCGTTGTTACAGGATATACTTTATTAAAGCAATCAATAGTTGCATAAAATTTAAAAAAATATTCTCTGGGAACACCTTAATCTGTCAGTTCTTGGCAACTGCCAAGTCTGAGCCCCTAAATTTATCGTCGTTTCTCCGTAATCTATAAATTGGATAGTTTGTCTAGTTCCTAGGCTTTCTAGTTTGTTTACTTTTTTGTATATGGACATTTTCTGCCAAAGAATATATTCAATATAGATTAAAATTATAGTCTAAAATGAGAATGTAAGATGGACGATCAATCATTTCTTTAGCATTATTTATGGTCACTTTTGTTACACCTATAAACATAAACTGTTTCAAGTATCGATTAACCGCAAGCAAAGTTAAGATAAGTTCTAGTATAAACATACACCTTTTTTTTTTAAAGCGATAAAAACTTTTCTCGTAACAAATCGAAGTAACACAAAGCGATGAAAATTAGAGTAAAAAAGAAGGCAAATAGATCTGAAACGAGAAAATACAGTAAGGTGAAAGTACGTAGAGATCTAAAATTTCTAAAACACCAGCGTGAAAAATTTAAATTTGGTGCATGATAAGCCATACTTGCAAATTTCGAGTCGTAAAATGCGGTATACCGACTAGACAATATCCAAACTATTATTGCACGAAATTAGTATAATATGTTTGGCAAAAAACCAAAGTTCCCACAACTTTCATTTCAACTTATACTCTTTCACTCTCCCTTTCGAAAAAAACCTGAAATTCACAAAGAAGTCATAAACAAAATAACTCCAATATTTTATATTTTTATATATTGTAATAGCATATCAGATAAAACGTAACAAATATATACAAGGTCGCGCTTATCAAAATCGCGTTAAGCCGCTTAGTCAAAATTAGTGAATATACTCAGGATTACTTTCAATTAAAATCACAGTATTACATTGGTGAAGTAATGTCGAAATACGATATATAAGCCATGTCGAAATGCTGTATACAAAAAAGGTCAGAACACAATTAAAAAAAGTCATAGGGACTAGGATGAGTTTCGTATTCATAAGAAGAAATAGAGATAACGAATCTCAATCAAACAATAATAAATGCTCGCGCAGAGAGATAACAAATCTCAGTCAAACAATAATAAGTTCTCGCGCAGGAACACTTTTAAAGCGTCTGAGCGACGACAGATATTTAATGTACTCTGGAAGGGAGTTTAGTGTTAATAAACTTATTAAAAATTTTCAAAAGGCATAATTATATAACTAACAGCTGTCAATCTTCTCTTCTCGTTGCAGTTGAGCGAACAACGTCGGCAAGATGTACAGACCGAACTTCTACGAGAGCACGTGTCTGCGCTGCCAGCAGACAGTGTACCAGGTGGACCGGGTCGGACCCCTCAAGGACTTTACGTTCTTCCACTCGGGTTGCTTCAAGTGCTCGATATGTGGCACGAAGCTCACGCTAAAGACGTACTACAACAATCAGCACACGATCAATGACAAGGAGGTGTATTGTAACAGTCACGTGCCGAAGCCTGGACCAGGTACCCTGGACGGGTCCAGCGTTGGTATCAGGAGCGCGTTGAACGTGCCCAGGAGCGGATATGTGAACGAACAGATCAGAGCTGGTGGATCGCCACGGCCAGTCTATCCACAATGGTGAGTGCAGTTAAGGGTTAATTGTTTGGTTTAAGTTTACTTTGAATGGATGAAAATTCGTGCAAGTATACACGCAGAAAAATTTATTTGTAAATTACTTTACTTTTTTTATAAAAAAAAAAAAAAAAAATTGTACTATTTTACATAGTAATTTTTATGATTTTCGTAGCAAGTGGACCGATACTGTGGTCATATATTCGTTTCAGTAGTCATGAAAATTACTATTTCAAATAGTAAAATTTGCTACAAGAGTATAATAA
>UXGD01004843.1:0-15951 GCA_900474315.1 Torymus auratus
CCCATAGCGAGATTCGATTTTCGATAATTCGAGATTCGACTCACGAAAATAGATTATATCTCGAATGCTCAATTTATGTAAGGGAATATTACAATTAGAAAATGTCAAGTTATTTTCAAGACAAGACATGATTCTTGACTTTCTTGTCACCACAATCTTAATATTGTATCGAAAACTGTATATAACAATTGTATTGATTATTGTCTTGAATATTGAGGGGAGACAATACAATATCACGATTAATCTTGCTATATATCATGCAGCCCTAATATATTCTGGTGTGCATCGACATGTTCAAAAGCTAATCTCTACATCTTGTTTCGCATTATCAACTTATCATACGATTTCCGAATATTTTCATTAGGCAATAGAATAATTTCACTGTAAAATATTCTACGAGTTTATGGTCTAATAAGATAACAAACTTTTGAACTAGATTGTAGCGTAATAATCCCCTCAAACGTGCCGCGGGTCACGCCGAACTCGTGTCTGCAAAATTCCACCTGCCTAATGAGAAATTCCCACGTATGCGCCGCAGAGGAGGGAACAGAAGCGACGTATTCGCAAGCGAGAAAGAGAGAGAAAGAGAGAGAGCGAGGGAGAGAGGGAGAGAGGAGGAAAATCATCAGCACGTGCGAGCCAAGATTCAGATCAGCTGATCGTGCGCGTGCGCGCGCGAGAGAGAAGAAGGGCGATGCGATAAGAGCAAGAAAAGTGAGCGAGTAAAGGTGTGGAAGGTGAGAAAATTGGGTGAATGGAGCAGATTTTTGTCCGGGAAGAAGAGAGCGGGAAAAATGAATTATGGGTGTAGCCGGTGTGCGTTCCCCGCGTGCGAGAGAGATGGTATCTACGGTCACGGAGAGGAAGAAACAAGATAATTAACCTGGTTGAGTATGAAATTACCTAAAAGAGTAGCCTGACTTTGACGTAATTGTACTTTAAATGTTCTCGATTTAAAAGGAGAGTCACTTATCACGTAAATCGCGCGCACGCGTCCACTAGCACCGGGATACATGTATATATAATATATTTCGCGGGCTGTACCGTTGAAGGATAATTTTGTTGCGAGTGAATCGATAGGTTTCGAGTGAATTATTAGCCGCGCGGCTTTGGTCAACGGGGGCTGATAACGGTATGTAAATTAGCGCGGTGTTACGTCATAATATGGGATGCATCTGTAGTCTGTGACGTAACAATAGAAAGGTATTCGATGATTAATAAATAATCTGCTAATAGTCAATTATAAAGTATATGAAGAGCCGTGAAAAATGTGATATTAAAACGGGATCTACTTAATACATACTCGAGTAGATGTAAAACAACGCAGGTACAACCAATTAAAGAAAAATGTGTCTACGGAATTTATAATCTCGCGTTAATTATATCGATATTATCTCTTCTTTGCTTTAATACATAATTTTTTTTATTTTAATATCCGTTATAGCCCGACGAAAATATGAATTTAAAAATCTGACCCTCTTATATACTCTCGAGGAAAAGTGATTCCGCGTCAGGGCTAATTTAAAATAATTAAATTCACCATTAACTAGATGAGGTATCTTCTTAAAACCGAAAAATATCAATTTTTCAAATTAAAGAGAATCGTTAACCATATTTTTCTATGAATAATGTAACAATTATTTCTCGCATTATTTCTTCTACCAACTGGAGATCCAATTAAATGTTATATTCTTTCTACTCTCTTTCGTACCATTTATATATGTTGGGTATTTCAGTAAAAATTTTGAATGCTTTTCTTTCTATTTTTCTCGAAATAACAGTATACATTATTTACTGATATTCCGTGGATATTGCAATGAAACCAATGAACGAACGTTAATATATAAAAATAACTTTTGTTCGTTTCATATCGGTATCTTTACTTAAAATTTCTAGAAATAGCAATTAAACCTATACAATACTGGTCTTTATATAAAAAAATGTTATTAAATACATGTAGGAAGTATATCGGAAATAAATCATCCGAGCTATTCGTTTTACAGCCGCAAAATACGCGTTTTACGCGGATCGTTTCTATACACATAAAGGAGTTCAGCGATGCAATAATTGCATAGTTCCTAGACACCAAACTAATGAAGTAGATGGCATCATTTGGAGCAGAGAAACATATAATTTGGAAAAATCTCCGTCCTCTTTTCAAAGATAGAGCCAACGAGAGGGAGAAAGTTTATAATAAGTAACTGAATGTTCATGCCGTTATTAAATAAGTGGAAGCAGACACATTCTCGGTTCTCGGAAACTTCCGCGCCCCTGTTTATTATATCAATTAGAGCCTCATATACCCCAGCTGGGAGTTGAAAGTTACTCTCGTGGCAATCGTTAATTGAAAAGCGCAGTTTGGCGTTTCACCTACTTACCTCGCGATCTGGCGCGCGCGCCTCTTGCGTTAGCTGGAGCCGGTGGGCAGCTCCTCGTGCCGCATCCCGGCCGCCGGCTCGGCACCCTGTAGACTCGCCGAAAAGCTCTCTTTTCCCTTCTCTCTCTCTCAATCTCTCTCAATCTACCTCTGTCCGTCCGTTTCTCTCTTTCTTTCTCACGGCCGCGTGATCGCTTCTTGGTCGCGCTTCGGCAGCTCCGTTGCGTTTCCTCAGTGCTCGGCTCCCCGTGGCAGACTCTCGTGCAGGTAACCGTATCACTGGCCGTAGGTGTAGTACGTATACGAGAGCGTGCGCCACGTGCTCCTCCTCGCGCGTGTTTGTCCCGCGCACGCGCGAACTTTAAACTGCTGGCGCGGCGGCGAGCGCGCTATACACGTGTAACAGCAGAATGGATCGTATCTATGGTATATATATACACACGGCTTCTTTTTCTCTGTACCTATATGCGTGTTCCTCAGCTGTGCAGTATTCTCCTCCGCACTGGCATATACACGCGCGCACACACACAGCGGGGGCCGGCTTATATATATGTTATACTAATACTACTACTTCACTCTCTCGCGGGGGCTGCACTCGCTCGCGGTGCGCTCCTGTCGCGAGCAAGATGTTGCCTCTACTGATAACCCGTCCACTTAGGCCCCGGCGAGCCCCCAACGCGCGTCCGCTCGCTTCGCAAGGAGAGCAGGACGGACGAGCACGCGAGAGAGAGAGAGAGAAAGAGAGAGAGGGGAAAAGAGAGAGGGAACGACAGGTGCTCTCGCGGCAGAACTAGGTGGCTGCTTCGTTCCCTCTCTCTTTCTCGGCCCCTACTCCTCCTCCTCCTCGCCGTCGCCGCACGTCGTCGAGGAGGAGGAAGCTCGAGGATGTGTACCTGCGACCACTCGGCTGGTCTATCATTTTCCGTCTTTCTCTTACTCTCTCATACATGCACACACACGTAGAAGAGCGCGGTCGGCGCAATTGAAATTTTGTGCCTAGCCGCACGCACACACGTATAAGTGTGACACGGAGGCTGGACCGCGATTATGAATGGAGAGAGGACGGCGCTGATGACTAAGAGCAGGCTAAGAGCTGGTGGCGTTTTATTGCTCGCTGGTCGAGTTTTCGCGGCGACGTTGGCTGTTATATATGTACACATACCTTTACCCGGGTTTATATGATAATAGATTTTTTATAAGAATAGAATTTGTTGGTGAGAGTATATATTTGGTTTTGAGTATGATATATATATATATATTTACGTGTTTATTTAACAGTTTATAAGAATATTCAAGCATAAAAAATTGTTTTATTGCAGTTGCATTTAATATATTTTTATACTGTGATAAGTTATTATAAATTGAACGTTACTTTTCACTTTTATGTAGAAATTAACTTTCGGATATTATAGACAATTAAATACTTTCACTATACTGTTGTAATAATTTTCCTTTTGGGCATCAAATTTTGAATCTAAAATTCTTCAATCTTATTTTTTTGGGAAAAAAAAATATGCCGTTAAAGTTTGAAAGACATAAAGAGGAAGTAGATACGTTTATGGATATTCCGAGTAGATAAAGCCTTAACTCCAAGTAATGTTAGCCTGCATAGTTTCCTATTAGGTTTAATCTGATTTAAATTTTATTTTTCCATATCTCAAGACGTTTGGTGTACAATACTGTATTTGTGTGAGGAACAGCGAATAAATAAACTGCTGGTATATATATAAATTAAACAATTCACCACATAGAGCACGTATGATTTTAAAAAGATTCATAAAAATTTACTCGACGTTTACAAATTACTGCAATATTCCATAGACAGCCTAAACCTACAATTAGTCGAAAATGCAGATGCAGATGTATCGATAGCCCGAAACATCGTGTAACACGATCCATCCAGCATCAATCTCGCACGCCTCCGAAGCATCATCTCCATCTCGAAAATAAAAAAAATAAAATAAAATAAAATCGGTAATAAAATTCCTCTCGGCAATGCACACATTCCAAATCGACAGCCATTAACCCAAAACCTCGGGAGGAACGACGCGCGCCCAATACACTCCGATCTCCCACAAAGTTCAAGTCCACGTATACTTACACGTACGGATTCCGTATAACATCCGATCCACCTCGAAGACACTTCCCATAGCGTCTTCCTCTCTCTCTCTCCCATCATCGCGCACACACATCGCTCGAGGGTAAGACACGAAGCGAAGGAGAGTAAGTAGTAGGGGAGAGAGGATACACAGCCGCCGACGAGGACGGACGCGAGCTCGCGCAGAGGGCAACGACACCGATCCTTCGTACATATACTGCCTCATGCCGCCGCGAGTAAGAGGCCGCGCGGCGGCGGCGGCGGCGCGTTGCGCGCACCTTCGACACATTTACCGAAATGGTATATATACCGCGAGAAAAGACTCGTGCGTCCTTTGCCTTCGATTTTTTTCGTCTGCCGGTTTCGGGAGAGGCGTGTCTCTCTCTCTGTGAGAGGTTTGTAGGTCAGGTGTAAGAGGTAGGGCGCGTATAATATGAGAGGTGAATGGGGAAGGGCTGTGGGGATAAGGTTCTATACAGCAATGATGATTACGAGAGAGACGATGTTTTTTTTATTCTAATGAGGAGGTATATATATATACATGGAGAAAAGATCGCTCGTGACTGGCACTGTATATAGGTGCTGACTAATTCGAAGGAATCACGATGCGGAAGAAGCGATAGCCGTAGCGTGACCGCACGCCGCTGTGAGAGGGAAAATCGGTAATGAGAATCTTAGCCGAGATGTGACAGCGATCTTCATTGTTCACGCGCGGGCTTGACCTTTGTCCACCTCGTTGACAGGTTATATATTTCAGCGTCGGGCGAAAGGACCGAGTCATTGTGTTTCGTGCTACGCTTTTTAATAGCCGAGATGAATATATATGTATAAAGGAACAGCTTGTTTTTGAAAATATTTCATTTTTATTTTCTCGCAAACGATTCGGAATTTATAATAACAGTATGTATAATATGCTGAAAGGTGTGAGTGAATTCTTTACTATAAATCCTTATCAAACAATCGATTCGTATAAAGATTTTATTACATTTTAGCGCGTAAATCATATTCGCCGAATTTAATTTTTCACATCAATGGCTGCATCGTTCTTATATGTATATTTTCATATGCATTATTAATATTGCTTCGTGCGTAATAATTTTGAATGTTTTTTCAAAAATAAAGCGACAGAACAAGAAATATCCATCTTTTTGCCGTAACCCGAGGTGAAAGAAAAATCGTCATGGATTTTTATGAGACGATAAAAGAATTTTGAAGAAGGGATATAAAATTATTGTTTCGCGATTAAATATCGTGATTTTATGGAAAAGAAGATTAATTAATAATTTTATTCTCAAGTTTATTACGTTTATCCCTTTTTAATCTGGAATGAAAATATATTAACTTAACGTTGGAAAAAATCTTATATAATGGTAATTGTTAAAGCCCGTAATCAAGTTGGTATCTGCAATATAATTTCTGAAATGGGCAATTCTTTTGGCCAGTAAAATTAATAAAATAACGAGCTTGAAAATGATAAACTGGTTGCGCGCTTTACAGCCAATGATCGTGCCCTAAAAGCGGTCAAGTAATAGTAGTATAAAACGTGCCATAAAGTCATACAAGTTCCGACCCAAACTATGTAGCTTTAATGATTAACAAAATTATAACTTTTTAGACGATCATATAAAATTAATTATAGCACTTGTTTTAAGTTACTGTCCAGTGGATAAACAAGAACTTGCATTGTTGGTTTATTAAATAATGTCATTATGCACTATTTCCTTTTCATCTACATTGAATGAAAAGCTTTTAAATTCTTTTACAATTTAACATCTTTAAATCAGCGATACTAATTTTCTTGACATCTTGAAGTACTTCTGCGTCTGATAAATTTTTAGTTAATCTAAAGTATAATTGCGAGAAATTCGCTGCGGATGTTAAAATTCGCCATATACGGTTGATTAAAATGACAAACTATACTAAAATATACTATTCCATCATATTGCCATTTCAATAAACCAGTATCACCCTCACGAGGAGCAGTATATAGAAATAAAACAGTACATACGTATAGTTATTGCGGTGAGATCGTAGAATGAAAAATATTTAATTTTCCGCAGGTCCTTCGGTATTTCAGTCAACAATATAAACGAAAGAGGGTTGCAATTTCCCGTACTTGGCGTTCTTTATTTAACGCGGCTGGCGGTATTGGTTTCCCGGGACCGCAATGGTCAGCGCTTCTACGATTCCCGCGGGCATTCCTTCCTTTTGATTAAAATTTCTATGCCAACACACAGTGCGCGCGCGCTCGCACCGCTAAATGCTTAATCACGCGAAAATTCCAATAATTAGCCGCGCACGCACGCGATGCTCATACCGTGTCATTACATCACTGCATCTGTACGCCTACATCGGCAAGATTCGTAACATTCTGCAGCTCTCGCGGAACGCTAATAAAGTACAATTTATCGCGTTAAAACGGAAAAATTGCCGTTCATATGCGCGGCGCGCGAGAGCAGACATAACACAGGGGAGCGAAATCAAAGGAAAAACCCTATCACACTATAATCATCTCTCTGACACGGTGCGAGGTGTGTGTGTGTAATTCTTCCATGAAAATCTTTCTCTCTGTTGCGAGCGCGCGAGATAGAAACCAATAATCTCGAGCCTCGGTGCGGCAAACCCGTCAAGTGAGCTCGACGGCGACGCTTCCCCTGCTTGCGCGAGCGCTTTTTTCCCTCCGCGCGCTCGACGGCCCCGTTCGGAAAAATCGAGAGCCGCGGCGATGCAACAATGTATCGCCTCGGAAAGCCGGGAGGCTGCGCGCGCCTTTTAGGGCAGCCTGTGCACCGACTGCTATGCGACGACGACGACTGCTCAGACCTGGCATATATATATCCCCCTCGCGCTATCGGAGAGACAGAGAGAACTCGAACGGACGCATGCGGCCGCGCGAGAGTTAAATGGTCGCAGATACAGGTGACGAGCCGCAGAGCGAGGCAGAGATGTGTGTATGATACAATGTCGCGGCGACGAATTGGGTTTAGAGGAGGGTTTGTGTTCGTCGCGGGAATTCCACGATACGGCTTTACATATAGGTCGCGGATTTTAATAAAGAAATGTCGATTTTGTTTGTGCTTTTATTGGTGCAAATATTTTCATGAATATAGTTGTACGAAATATATATATAAAGTTAATTGAAAAGAAAAATCAAATAAAAATTTTATTCATAAATGTTGCAATCGCAGTTATGTAAAATTACGTGCTTTTTCGTAACATTAATGCGCAAATGGCTCGCAAATCTCATCACTTTTTATGCCCTTTGAAAATATTTTTAAAAGCATCTCGTTTGTATTTATACAGAAGAATATTTATATTGCATAGGGAATGACACACAAAGATTATTCAAATCCGAAAAATCTCATTCTCTTTCATTGGTAAACTTTTTATTATTTCCTGTTTGATTGCTACATCTATGGGTGAAATTCGTAGAACTTGAAAAACGGCCAATTTTTTGCTATATACATGACAGCATATCAGCTACTCGTTGGGGCATTCAGACGCTCGGCGAAATCAAATTATCCTCCTTTGATTTTTCAGCTCACTAAATATTGAAAGCCTCGGATTCTATACCGGGCAGCGTCCTCCAGCTATAGCCACCGTAGAAATGTCCTTTTAACGTCGAAATAGAGGCGCGCACGTAATGTATCAGATAACGTCCGATCGAAAAGACGCGCATCCGAAGCGGAACGATCAGAAGCGCAGATATAGGTACCTATATATACGTATACGTCTTTCTCGTCTCGAGACGGACTCGGGCGTGACTTTGCCGCCTTTTATTCCGAGTCGATCGTTCTTGCGCGCGCGCGCGTGCGATTTGCCTTTTAACGATTCGAAATCTATAAATAGATTATAATGTACCGCTATAGGCGCGGCGAAGGATATTAGATTTATCCGCCTGAATTCGCACCTGCGAGGAAATCGAATCGAGAGACAGTAGAGAAATAGTTGCCGTAGACGCGATGATGGGAATTCGATTGGGATACGTAACTACGTAAGGATAAACGATCGGCCGTGGCTTGAAAGTGTGAAAATGTTTTATAGAGGAAGTGGTAATGTTTTTGATGGATTCAGACTTGTCCAATGTCTGTTGAGTGGAAACATACTTAATCAAGTAGATGTGATAAGTTTTCTTTTAGTAGTCCTTGATGTAGTCGTTAGATAAAACTATTAGAGATATATTACGAAACTATCGAGGTTCATCATAATTCTCAGAGACGATAATGAAGGATAGGTGGTGGAACTTTATGATATCTTTGGTATATGTTCTCACACAATAGAAAAAAAAACTCTCAACTTGAGCGTATTACATATATATACTGTTAAAAATTTTCTGAAATTTAAGATAAATTCTCTGTAATAAAACTCCAAAATTAAACTGAAATTTCAGTATAATTTTGAAGTTTTATTACTTATGCTTAGTAAATATAATGCTATTTCGAAATATTATACCTTTGTATGGACTAAATTAAAAATGTAGTATACTTCTGTATAGCAAGAGATTTAATTTTAACGCTTTCGAAGTATATCCGCATAGCTTTTGCACTTAGTGAAACGGCAAAAGATTACGCGCGCTTGGAAAGATCCGTGCGAGGTGTGGAAAAAAGGCGGATGCACAGCGTCATTAATATACCACAGCTCTGGAATAGATCGCGCACGCAGGAAAGTGCGATTAACGCGCAGTGTAGAAGAGAGTTGCATTTGAGCTCTACACCCTCGTTCCGTATGAAAAAAATCGAACTATAGCGTGTGTTTCGTTCGCGGTAGACGAGAATGGAGCGTGATAATGGACGTTAAAGAGATGCATGCGAGGACGAAATCCGTGGCCGGTGTAAGGTACGAAAGCTGCTGCTGTCGCGCATCAGAAAAAGAGACGTAAATAGAGAGAAATATACCGACGCCGCTTCGGTGACTTCTCGCATCATAGTCGAAGAGAAGGAGAAGAGAGAGAGAAGAGCAGCATCCGAAGTTGGTGCTTCCCAGAAGCGGCTCGCCGCGCAGCTTTTTTTCCAGCGAGCGCGAGTTACACCGCGCGAGCGCTTACATCTTGAAAATGGAAAATGTCTTTTTCGATGAGTTGCGAGAGCTGTGAGCTTCCGCTGTGCACGTGCACCCGCTTGTATTCTTGTCCTGCTGTGTGTGTGTGTGGATAGTGGAGCCACGGGAGTAAAGGCTGACCGATGGGATTCGATTATTTCCGAAGCGCGCGCTCGTCGATTCATACGAGCTGGAAATTTATAGCAGCCTGCGCGTAGATCCCGTGATTTTCGGGATTTTTCGCGGGCAGGATGTGGTTTCTGACAGCTCGGTAGTCGTCTCTACCTGAATTTCGATTTTTCGACAATGGAAGCCCGCGGAATATGATGCGTTCATAGAATGAAGTACCCGAGCCCGAAAACAATCAGCTGTAGACTTATTATTCGTTTTCTTGCTGGAAATCGAAAAAAAATGTCATTGGAAATATTACCGTCTATTGGTTACGCTCTGTTGCTTCTGAATTATCTGTAATGCGGCCGTTGCATCCATTAATTAAAATTCAATATAATGAAACTTTCAACACCACTTTCAAAATTATATCCCATCAGGAATTTAATTTCGCAATTAAAAAGTTATATGGCTATATATTTCAACTTAGGTTTATAACTTTTTTAATAAAACCGACTGAGGATTAACGATATTTGAAAGTAGTGAGGAATTCTTAGATTTGTTAAACTTGTACCAAGAATGTTATTGCATCCAGCGTAATATGGTCGGAAAAATCAATCGATCGATACACGAACATAAAACCAACGACTTGCCACAAACATCGCGCGGAATTGAATTTTGGGAAAATTTACATTGACGACAACGCGACAAACTTCTCTCTTTCTCTTCCACCTCCCCATTCGTTAGCTTCCCGCCCCCAGCGCCTGCATTCGATTGCAATCGGAATTTTATGCGCCGGGTAATCCATTATAAAGCCATTACACGAATTCCGCGTACCGTGAATTCGTTTGTTGGGCGGCACGCTGGGAGGCGATTCGATTCTCATTGCGCGCGCCAAAGCCAACACCAGGGGAGCGGCGACGAGAGAGGAGAGTCGGGCGCAGAGAAAAAAAATTATGAACACAATCAAAAACTCATTAAATGCTGATTTCATTTCAAAAGTTGGAGAGGGCCAGTAAGTTAATTGTCGGCTTTCGGTGGTTCGCGGAAAGAGTGAGGTGCTGTTATTATTACCTGAGAAGCGCAACTCTTAATTGTCAACTTCCATTCCTTTGCATATATATAGGGGATGCCTGAAAACATTTTCCATGACGTCGGTGCAAATATTCGCAATTTCGATAACGTGTTTTTCCTGTGTGTGCCGGTGTGCGTATTGTTATGTGAACGATGTGGAAAAAATATTTTTTGTATTAAAAGTTAATATATAAAAGCAATCAGTTATTAACTTTGAGGAAGCTAACTTTTCTGCGATTACTTTGCAGATATAAATTTATTCGAGTGTAATGAATGATATTGGTATTTTCCAAGTTAATATTCTTCAACAATATTTTAATTGCAATGCAGCTTAATGTTTTAGTGAAATCGTATTTAACGGAAATAAATTAATAATATGCCCATAGATATCGAATTATTGTTTTGTGAAATAATTATTTAATAAATAATTTCATAATGTTAATTCATTCATCGTCATCATAAATAATAAAAAAACAATAAATGAATAAATGTGAGAAAGTATTTATTTTTTGTTTCTTTTTATTCATTTATAATATAATATAAATAATATTTTGACTATACATTATTTTTCATAATGTTTTTATATGGTAGTGATTTTAAGACTTGGTGAAACCTAGATTTATACAATGTTAAACAATGCTCATCTTATTTAAATTGCGTTAAAATCCAGTGGAATCAAATTTAACTTTGATTTACATAATTGATTCATAATAAGATATGTGTATGCGAATTGAATTTTCAGTAATTATCATATGATTATTAAAAAGAATACAATGTGTTACAGTCTTTCGTAACGGTAACAGGTTCGAAAAAAACAATTACGCTTCTGTCAAGAAACAATGTTGCATCGCAATGATCTGATTAATAAACGTATAATTTACTTCAAGTGGAATATTGAAAGAAAATATGTGGGGCGAGCGCAGCACAAACAAGGACCTACCGATAATTTAACCAAGGAACGCGCACACACACTGTGATTTCGGAATTCAGAGCTTCAGTTTTAATGAGTAGGACGGCACGGTGGTAATTATGATGATTGACTAGATGCGATACGGAAATGAGCATCTTCACCGAGAAAATCAAAGATTACGCGGGTTTGTAATTATAATTTATCGTGATACCAACTAAACAGTTTAAATGAGTACTTGGGCAATGTGGGCTACGTGTAATTTCATTACATCTTCTTGGAAATAATTTGTATTAATTCACATTTATTTTACGGTAACATTTAAAGGTATTATTATTGGGAGCCTGAAAGAGCGATAAAATTAATAGTAAAATGTCAAAGTTTTCCTCGTTTACTCGGAATGTTCGATACGTGCATTAGAAGATCGAACACGGAAAATTAGGCGAGTAGAATTTCTCTTCGGTTAAATCCAGACAAAACCAAGGTGGTACTATTACGTACACGGAAGTTCCTTAATGGTACAGAACTAGAACTGTAGTCTAAGGGACGTGCAGGTACTATGCGTCTCTTTGGCGCGCACTTCGGGAGCAATATTAGATTTCCAACTTAGCCTCTACTCCGAAGAATAGCGAGATTTATATCCAGTTACTTTTAATTTGGAAAAATGACAATGCCTTATGTCTGGAAAAATTCGATATTTACATTTTGGACAAATATCGAAATAAAATGCTTATTCCATTAGTTATTATATAAATAAAAGAGTTGAGGATTATACGTTTTGTAACACTCGGATGGCAAATACGCTCCACATTATTATCTTTCATTTATTTAACATTTCTTTCTTTTATTTGCCCATATTAAATCTCAAAAAAGTTGTGAAAAATCACTAGAGCGGTTATTTGAAAAAAAGTATGTGTAATGGTTTTATGGAATAGACTATATAGGTTTTACGCATCAATGTAAAGTTTTTTTATTAAACTTTAGTTTCCTGGCTTTCATCATTTCGATGATGCAATTCGACTTATTATAGCATCGATTTAACGATGAAGCTACCAGTAGAATTTTAATTCAAGGGGTCGTTGCAAATCAATCATACAAAATAATTAATAACCCCCACTGAGCCAAAAATATAGTAACCTACCATAAAATGTAGTGTATTTTGTCACTACAATAATTTATACTTAAATGTTATTTTAACTCAACAAAAATAGTTTCTGTAATTAAAAATACAGTAGTTTACATTAACTATATTAGGGTAGAAGAAATCGAACGCTCAGTTTACTATACTATATAAGATAAAAGTAATACAGTCAATGCTATACTGTAAGTATTTTATTATGATATATGAGCAATTCTACAGAAAATCCACACTTAGAAGGTTCAAAAAATTAAATAAAAGTTGTAGACACGCCTCTGCCATAACTTTTTTTCTCGGTGTATAGGTCATACAATAGATTATAATATTTTTCAATTAACGAAAATCGTCTTGTGACACTTTGAGAAGGATTTTGTGGGTTTCTATAGTGATCCCCCCCCCCTCTCCAGCTATCTGAACGACCATTAGTGTATACTTTTCCTCTGTGGAACATGATGAATTTTGGTACAGAGCTTAGTTCACAAAATCGCTCTGGGTCGCCATAGCCTCAAAAAAATAGAATTTTGCACCTTTGACATTTTAAGCAATATCTCGACCAAAAATAAATATTTCTTCATGATTTTTGATCCAATCAAAATCCAACTATACTGAACATTTTCAAATAAAGTGAATCTTTTCAAATTTAAAGTTAAACAATATGCATAGTTATAGTTATACCGGCGCATTGGTGGATTACCGAAACTGCATTTCTGTCGATGACCGAACTTAATAATCATAAATGAATGAATAATACTGAATATTGATAAATTGACTGTGAAAACTGGTTAGATCCTTTAACATGGGAAAATAGATAAAAACGGTTACTGATGATTAACCAATATTACGCTCCCAAAGATGCAAATGGAGAGGGCGTTCACTACAGCCATTGGTCGATGGCCCCATCGTATAAAACGCAAGACCTGATATAACCAGAAGGTGGTACAGCAGACGAACCAACATCCATGGTGCTGGACTCGAGAGGAAGCTGCACTCTTTGATCGGCGGGAAGCTGAGCTGACCATCTTGGGGGTGCACGTAATCGTCCAGGCCTTACAGTAGACCTTTCCCCGTCGAATCTAGGGCCCTAGACTCAGATGATTACCAAGGGGCGAGGTTAAACTCCATATAGTAAAGAGCCCTTAATTTTCAAAAGAGAGGCCAGAGGAAGGGAATATGCTATGGTACAGAGACATTAGAAACCAAATCAATCCTGTTGCGCATCATCAGTATCCTCGACGGTATCGAGAACGCCCGGTAGCCATCCAAAGACACAATAAAAGCCTACTGGAAGTCTGTCTTGACTCAGCTGGCAATCAACATTCAGCTTCATTGTACGCAACAAGCGAGTATCAAGGATATGTGACGGCAAATAACCTCCGAAAGCATCAAGGAAGCCTGATCATACTTGGCAGTATGGTCAGTATATCACCCGGGCCGGACTGTCAAACAGTTTAGAACCCCCTCCCCCTGGTGTTCTCACTAGAATCTGCAACCTGATCCTGTGGTTTGAGCAGCTGCTGAAGGTATTTCCTAGTCTCGAGTACGATCTTCATCTCGAAGAAAACCGGAGTCAACCAGCGAAAATTTCGACTTATCTCTTTTTTCTTTGTAATGACTAGACCAGGCTTATTCACAAATTCTTAGCTCATATGATAGACCAACTCATCTAGCTGGATGAACAACAACGCTATTCTCAGGAGCCGTTACACCAGCTTTCGTTCAATGATCATTCCAAAGCTCGATATTGCTAACACCTTCGGCGATGTCGACCACACCGCTCTTCTAGCTGCTGCAGCAGAGACAGCCGATTACTTATTTACGGGACTACTATCAGAGGATCATCATGCTATCAGGATGCTGGTGGGAATCTGCACCAGGAGAAGAGTGAAGCAAGGTGATCCGATCTAGCCGGTCATTTTCAACATCATTATGAACCACCTCCTTCGATTTCTCCCTCAAGGATGTGGCACCTTGTTTAACAATACCACCATACGTCATACGGTCTTTGTCTTCGACTTCGTTCTACTTGCTGACTCTCCAACTGATCTAGAACTGCTCACCAACCAACAATAAGTACCAATGTATTTAAATGAGTTAGAATTAGGTATTGGTTGATTATTGCAATTGATTTACAATTTCCATTACGAAAAATTTCAGCGTCCTTTCCCAAAATAGAAGAGGCACATTTATTAAACGCGACCCTTCGATGAAGAGTCTACATCTGGTTATTCAATTGTGCTAGAGATGCATTAAATTTAAAGATGAAATAATCACTTTAACTGATAAATCTCTATGGTAGATGATAAGATTATCAGTAAACTAAGAAATGTTACATTATTGACAATGATATTAACTATTTGGGAAACGTATCAATTAAAGAGAAGGGGAGAGAATATGCATCCCCGCGGTAAGTCATTATTTGTAAAATTCGTTTTAAACGGAGCACCATTGAAGAAACCTATGATCTTTATTTTATTAATCAAATTATTTATAATAATTCATTGTGGGAGACCCACGCTCTTGAGGATGATGGTCAAGTTTTCGAGGCTCACCATAGGTCCCCTCAAAGTTCAAGCTAGAACCTCTCCCCCCCTCCGTCACTTCCCCGAAGCTTGGGTATGGTTTGTCTCTCGCACTATCACATCAGCCTGTCGTTTATACAACGTTCCAAAATCTTTAGTAAGGTAGTCAGGGAAATAGGGCAGTACCCCTTAGAGATGAAACACACTCTAAAAACTTTCCAAGAAAAGGGATATTGGTTCTGAGATATAATATGATTAAAGAGCGAGGACAGCCACACCGTTACCGTCGAAGGCTGATTTTTCAGGATTATAGACAGTACCCCATTAATACCAGGAGCTGACCTAGATTAGATACTCTGGATTGTCTATATAACTTCTATCACAGCCAACTTAGCTTCTAAACATTTATTAGAATTACGATTGGAAATCTACGAGTGAAACTCGAAATATGAGTGACTAGGAGAAATCTTTTCAAAGGTCTCCAAAAGAGTTTTGTTATCGAAAGGAATATTAGAGTTTGTAGACGAAGGACAAGGGTTATAGTAACTGTTTTATAATTTGTTTATCATGTAGAAGTGGTCTATATAGGTTTTGGAAGGGTCCCAATATGAAATGAAGTTTTCTGCCCTCCGGCCGGAAAGCGCCAACTTCCCGGCCGCTGCGCGAAACGAAGTTGCCGCTTTCCGGCGCCGT
>UXGD01004844.1:0-15949 GCA_900474315.1 Torymus auratus
ATCACATGTTTGTCAACCTCGGCTTCGCCTCGGCCGATAATTACATGTGATCTGAGACATTTCTTATTTTACTGGCCTTGTGTCGCAATATACTATTTTACATAAATTTGAAAAAATAATTATCTTACTAATTATACTAAAATCTATTTTTTCAGGCTTTAACTCAGACTGGCCCCCTTAAATAAATCAATGTTCAATCAGCCTAATTAGTAATTTTTTAAGTTTTTTGTATCAATATACTGTGAATTTAAGTTTCATATGTATATATTATACCTGCTAATCAAGTAATATTACTACTGTTTTTGCACGTAAAAAAAAGTAACACGACTCAAGTAATAATTTTCGTGCACCAAGTATAGCACAATAAACATTTAAAGTATATCAATATAATCTTATTTTACGTCTAAATCACGTGCTGCGCGTCTCGAGACTGTCTTATTATTTGGCCATTCCTCCGTTGCTAATGCCACGCACGAGTGCGCGTCTCTTTAGTCCTCACACTTCAGGAATGTCACATACAGATTCGCTCGCGTGTGAGTCATCTTGTCAAGCCAAAGGAATATTCGTATTCTAACTGACTCTCTCTCCGCACCCGTCTGGTTATTTAGCGAGGGTCCGTATACAGAGGTTGTCATCTCGAAATGTAAACGGCTGTGTGGTTATTTATAATCGATGAGTTGAAACGTTGGTATAGAGAATACGAGACGATATCAAAGCGATTGGGATCGTTGTGTGCCGCACAAAAATTCTCTCTCGAGTCTGCGCAATTTGTATTTGCGGCTTTTATCTCGCTATTGCTTATATATAGGAGTATGCTCAGATAAAAATCGTAAATAAGGGTTTATTTTTAGACGAGATTATCGGCCGTATAGTATAGGTTAATATTTATTCTCACGTGTCGAGCGTCGTAAATGAATTGAGAAATTAAAGAAACATGATTTGTAGAGATTGTAAAAAGTAGAAGAAAAATAATAAAAGTCTGAAGACGAGATTTAGTATTTAAGGCTTTTATATACTTTTTTCGAGTTTCTTACTTTTCCGACTCTACATTCAATGATTTTTGTAATTTATCTTTATTTTAGATGTGTAGAAATAACGATTTTTTCGTTAAAAATAACGATTGAAATTAGGTGTTCCCGTGAGCAAACCATATTGCCAATCACTCGAAAATGTAACTTTCATCTTTTCTTATGATACGATTGGACCGTAATTTTGTTCACAATAAAAACCTTTAAATTATGAGAGCTTCAATTATTCAAGAATACCAAGTAACGCATACTTTCAAACTACAAAAAATATAATTCATTTTACACATTAACCTCGCACCGCATTCCATACACTAGAACCGCATCTCTCTCTCTCTCGATTAGTCGCACAAATTTCTCACAACCCAAGACAGACTTGCGCGATTTCTTTCGAGCCAGCGCGCGAGAGACGGAAGTGCACAAGCCGTACGCGTATGCATGCAAGAAAGAGCATCGAACCCAGAGAGCATGCATCCGCTGTGCTGCTGCTGCGCGAGCTGCAACAGGTCCGACTGGTTCTGCTGTAGCACTTGCCTCCCCTGCTGTATATGCACGGCGACGTGGCTATTTTCGTGTCGCACGCGTTGCGGTGCGCAGAGTCTGTGCTCGGGTTGCTCGATTGTCATTTAAGCCGTTTTTCCGCCTTTTCCGAGGCATGAATCAGGTGATCGATGGTGTATAGGGGATCGGAGCACACGCAGATAGGTATATGCAGCGCGATCGCATCATGCTCGGCACGCGTGATGCGCTCTCTTATGC
The DNA here is from genome assembly GCA_900474315.1 of Torymus auratus. NCBI lineage: Eukaryota > Metazoa > Arthropoda > Insecta > Hymenoptera > Torymidae > Torymus > Torymus auratus. The sequence continues at coordinate 1,785 of UXGD01004844.1, forward strand.
GATCGCGCGTAAGTAATTTCATGAATGATTTACGGCATGGATGCATATATATGCGCTGGAATGAGCGGAGGTATTCTTAGCTTGTGTTTTTGTTTTAATTGAAAAAAGGGATTGTATTGTTTGATGCGAAGTAATTGTCGTCTGTTTTCATGTTATTATATTTTTCAAGCCAGGTTTATTGAAGATTTGGAAAATTATTTAATAAAGCAAAACGGTATGAAAGCGAAATTCTTACCATCTTTTGTTTTACAATGTTTCTCATAGAGGCTGCCATCATATAACGTACAAATTGAACCGTATGAAAAGTCTGTTATACAGCAAAATAAATTTGCACAGACGATACTCTGTTGTTGTATTGCGATATTTGTACGGCGCGCTTACACCTCCGTACATTATTCATTGTTTATGACCCTCAGAAACATCTTACCTCAAACGCAATTAACACTTATATGTACGCGATGAATCCATTTATACCCCTCCATAAAACGTATACCACTTGTCGACATTTCATTTCGATTGCAATCCCCATTCGTGTATACATACTCTCATCAACACAGACACAATATTACATTAAAACGAAAAAAAACTCCCATCTCAGCCCGCAATTCGCACATCCTTCTTTCTATACGTTCCTATATATATCCAGTGAATTTTCACCGACCCCCACACAGCTCTCATTAAATCCGTGAGCACTTCGACCTGCAATTCACAGCCCCGCACTCTCCTCAACAACGCTTGCGCGTCTATATAATCTCAATTCCGCAGCACGAGAGAGTTATCCGCGCACTCGCCATACGATAGCCCCGCAGGATCGTTAACCACGCGCACTTTCGCGATTACCTGCGCGCAAGTATACCCACGTGCATGTATATATACCTACGCGCTTTATTATCGCCGCCGCGTGCACGCCGAACTCGCGTGACCGCTCGGTTATATACTCGCGACCTTGAGCGGAGAGTGCAGCGGTGTGTCTTGTGCATGCGCGCGCCGATACTTAAAACTATACCTGCGTGTATATGTATGTAAGAGGGTAAGGAGAAGAAAGAGCTTTTCGTAGTTTTCTGTGCAAAACGATGTGTAGTTTTTGCCCGTGGGAGGGGGAGAGGAAAGAGTAATTGCCGTACGGAGGTTCTGCGAGAATTATGGTGCGCGAGCGAGGTATTTTTGGTTCGAGAAAAATCGGTTGGAACTATACGGTGGGAATTGTACTTTCGGTTCGAAGAAAAAGACGCAGGGAAAAATTTCAAGTGGAAATATTTATATGTTGCAAGAGGATATTTTGTATACATCTGGTATTTGCTGTAATAAACTTTGACGAAAAGTTTTGTATTACCTGCAAAAAGGAGTCACATATAATTGAATATACAATTAAGTATAATAAAATTCAAGCAACCGTTAATAAATCCATCGCTTCTTCTCGCCCCTTAATCATACCTAACTATACGCAATTTACGTAATTTCAATAACCGCACGTCACTTTTCACCGTAGTTATATACCTTACACTTTCCTCGCTCCAGAAAAACGAAAGAAGAAACCGCGCATCACGCACGATTCGCCTAATGAAAGAAATTAGAATTTCCTCTGGCTGGCAATTCGCGCGCGCTTTCTCTAACGCTTTTTTCGTAACCTCGCGGTATACTGATCCCGCAAAGGAAGTTCTTTTTTTTTGCGTGGCGCCGCGAGAAACTGGAGCTCGAAGTCGCGCAATTAGCGTGTCCGGCGACTGATGTTTCGTACGCTTCTTTGCGAGCGAGGTACCCTCGCGAGAAAGCGGAGGTGTTGGTGTTGTGACTTCGTTTGTAGAGGATTCAGTGTGGAGGAACATGAGTTTACCTATTTTTTTGTTAGAGAGATTGAAGAAATAATTACAATGGTTATATTTTAGTATAGGATGCATGCTTAACATTTTTTAACGATGGAATCACTTATGATTCAAAATGTTGTTATTTCGCTTTCGTTTCCCATTGACGTAATAAAGCGTACAACCATTTGCTGTTATATCTATAACCGTAATGATAATAATATCAAACTTGGCAGAATTATAATTCACAGAAACGAATTCATAATAATAACGGATGCTCATTGTAACAGACACACGCCGCGTCTCTTGATAAGAAAAGATGGTATAGCAAGTTCAAAAATATCTATTTCACAGCGTGATTCACCACGTGATCAACCGTGAAATTGAGCTAAGATAGAGTTTCGCGGGTAAGGCATTAATATATGTTGACATTCTTTCGTAATTACGTTATTTTATAAATGCGGTGAAAAATTTGCCCAGGTAAATACTCGTCGAGACACAATCGATTTGTGATATATGTGTTTTTACCCGCATTTATTGAATGAGTCACTTCTAAAAATACACGAGCATGACAACTTTTTCAAAGCCCGTACGAAATTATTCGTTTGGAATTATATTATCTGGCACCTACTCAATCAAAATATATATCTCTTCGTTATATATTGAAATCGTGAATTAACGAAGATAATACACATAAAATATATGGATGATTCATTAGAATAAAATTCTTACATAAATAACAACTTATTAGGAAATACCACATGAATATACACCTGAGCTGTTATCCACAGCACTTCAAATATATAATCACCTACCCTCTAAAATCAAATAAATGAAAATTCACTTCGTATGTAAGTGAATATTCACTTCGTATAAGTGAATATCCGCTTATTTGAAGTGAATTTAACTTATTCAAATTTAGAGAGTATACAGCCGTGTTATTCCACAATATATCAACAATAAAAAAGCACAAAAACTTCAAACACCTCGGAAAAAGAATCTCGGCCGAAGACTCTTTCGCGAAATCACGCACGCGGCGGTCGCATGCTCGAACGGACTGCGCTATGACGTCATCGGGCGCGTATCATACTATAGCGCCGGCAGTGGCGACGGCAGAATCGGCTCATTGTCATCCGGATGAGACCGGCGGCGACGCGATTCCGCGCCACGCTCTATTGGGGGTCTCGGCGTCTCTCTGCGATCAATTATCGCAGTACAGATTCCATCCGAGAGAAGAGAGAGAGAGACAGAGACGGTGAATTGGGTTGGAGCCGATCGGCAGCGCGAGGCGACGCTAATAATAAATCGGTGCGTGGAAGGATTTGTTTTGTCGAGGAGAAAAGATTATCTTGAATGAGGCGGAGATGCGTGTCACGTTGTATGTGGGGGGAGATTGTTGAGGTCGATGATTGCTGTTTGACGGGTTTGGATTGAGTTTGTAATAAGAGAGTGTTTGTATGTTTGTTGTAGTCAAAATTTATATAGTTTTTAATACAATTCTTTTTCTATGCGTGTATTTAAAAAGGGTTGTTAACAGTTTGTTTACTAAGGCAAAAGTTATACTTTCCACCACCGTTCACAAACTACGCGATATTACAATAAAAATAATATTTATCACTGTATTTTTAGAATCTAAAAATATTATAAGGATAACAAATTTTATGACAAACGTATAAAAATTGCTGTTGACACGTTAAAAAGTCATTATTCAGACTTAAAAGCTCTATACCCTGTAATTTTACTTTTCTAATTATAGAATATTAATTTAGATTTGTTGTGGTCTGTCACACTTCGTTACATTGTCTCTATTATCCAATAGCGTTACCACATTCAAATAGAAAATACAATTATATCGGACTTTTCGAAAATGGTTGTTCATTATTCAGCCCAACCGAGCGAATCGCTCCAGTTGCGTCACATGCAAAACTCCCATTTTACACCATAAACACACCCATCATAGACTGATCCCGAAATAACTGAAAACCGCGCAGCTTTGCCTCTCTCGTACACCATACAAAACAAGAAGAAAGCTCAATCGGAAATTCAGCCACGTACGGGAACGACATCACCGCTGTTATTCGCGGAAACTCCCTGCGCGCGCAGTTTCGACATTCAAGCCACGATCGCATTCTCGCGAATCTAATCCCGCGTGCAGCGCGCGAAAGTCAATTTCTTCGCTCGCTCGCCCGCGCGCATGCGCGGTTTATTAACGGCGACGATTACTCGCTTGCGCGCATGCTAATGAAACGCCGCGTTTATTGGCGAGCTCGCGTGACCTCCCGCGTGTGTGCTGTTTTGTATAGAGCAATGTTTGCGCGGTCGATTGTTCCGGGCTGATAAGGGAGCGAATTTAGTGTGGGGCGAGAGATTTTTATAATTTTTACGTGATTTGATGTGTATTTTTTGATAAGCAGTAATTAGCTTTATTTATAGTATAGCGGCACTGATTTATTGTTTAATATAGTCAATTACGTTAATTTATGTTGACCGCAGAAGTCTTAAAATAGGAGTCGCACTCATGAATTATCTTTCGTACGGGAACGAACAATATTTATTTAACATTTTTTCGTATATTTGAATAAAAGCTTTCTAGGTTATCGCTAAAAGTATCTGTTGTTTTATCATAATGAGTAGACATTTAACTCAATTTTATACTTGAAGTGCTGTTTTACGTCTTGTCGTAGTATAGGTATAAATACGTAGTAGATAAACAAAAGGTTAAATTAGAGGTAAGCTGTTAAGATATATGGAGGTTCTAGATAATAATTTGGAAAGACACGTGCGTTGATAAGTGATAATTAATCAACAATTTGGTGCGTAATAGATAAACATCTGTTAAAATTGACTAAGATAAACATTGAGATAAAATTGATCAATTTTATGATATACTAATTTTTGTAGTAATTCAAAAACAATATTGATTGGAAAGCGTAGTGAATTGGATTTATACCTAAAAAATGGGTTAAAATACGGAAACGGTTGATCATTATGTAAAGTGTGTTTTCTGATTGTTCATTCATTTTAAAGGTTTTGTATACTTCCTCATGGGTACGCGAGAATAGAAAATAGAGTCAGCGATAATTTGACAAATTGTACATCTCTCATTTCGATGATCCCTAATCATTGAATAATATTTAAACGTACCGCGATTATGCCAGCCACTAATATACGTAATTTATTCAGAGAATTTCTAGATTACTGCTGAAAAATGTATATTCCAACTCGACCGAAAACAGCTAAATAAACAGTAATTATTTCCTGTATCTATACCAGAAGACGCTATTTATACAACATCGTTTTCTCTATCTCGTACCCATTTTTTGCCCAACCAAAAAGAAAAACAACCACCTTACCCTCTTACAGTTACAGAATTTTAAAAAGCCATTTACACATCGCATTAATTAGCCAGCCTCGTTATCTGTATATACGCTGTTTCATAAAACTTATAACAGCGATACAAGAAAAACATTATTATTATACACGAAGAGCGAAATCACAAATAAAGAAAAAAGTTACTCGATTTAATAACCCCGGAAGAAGCTCGTCGCGGCGCCTCTTTCTATATACCGCGGGTGTGTCGGCCGCAATGAAATGTGCGTCGCGTCGTGAGTCTATGATGTCTGCGCATACCTCACGCGCTCGCAAACGCGTTATCGCTCGCGAGTAGTAGGTGTATTTTTGGACTTTGTGCGCCGTCAGCTGTTTGCGGGAGGGAGACGACGAAGATGTTTATCGTTTGATAAGTAATATAAGAGAGTTATTCACGCTTTCGGCTGTTATTATAGTCTGCAGATAGGGCTGCGTGAGAGCGAGATAATACAATATTTCTATAATTATTATTATTGTCTCGCTCTGGGAAATTCTTGAAAATTTCTTTCTTGTCTTGGTCTTTTCAGTCAATATGAAAAGTCTTATTGTCTTGTCTTGAAGTTCTTGATCATATTGCAGTTACGCAGACGTGCGACAAAAAATGGAGACTCTCTAGCCTCACGTACCTACCTAAGGACGCCGGCTCGAGGGGATATACTAGCGCGTCGCTTACTACCTCCCCAACCTTTATCACTCGAACATCTCGTTAATAGAATAATGGTCGTCAGCAACTACCAAAGTTTATTGAGTTATGAATTTATGATTATTTCGATCAATTATTACGATTAGAAAATGTTGTTATTTTCAAGACAAGACAAGATTCTTGTCACCACAATCTTGATATTGTATCAAAAACTGTATATAAATATTCTATTGATTATTGTCTTGAATATTAAGGCAAGACAATACAATATCAAGATTAATCTTGCTGTGCATATACTCGCAGCGATTCTATTACCCTCCAATAAATGCAAATTTTTGCAATGTTCAATGTAATGTCCATCTCCTCGGTACCTTGGCAGCACCCCTTGCCGATAAATCGCGGAACGATCGGTATATACCACCGCTCGCGCACTCTCGTTACTCCTATCTAGCGTGGCAACTATATACACCGCCTCCTCATCTATCCTCTTTCGCGCGCGCGCGGGGTAAAGACGTACTTGAGTGCCCAGCAGCAGCAGGCCTTTTATGCCTGGCGTGTGTCGTAAACGCGCTGTGAAAGAGCCGAAGAACGGCCGACTTCCGGCTCTCTCTCTCTCTCTCTCTCTTGTCTTCGGAAGCTACTTCTTCTTCTCCTTCGCGACACGCGGCGCGTTATCTCCCGGCTCTCCGGATCGTTTCATTATATGAAGAGAGCGACGCTGCACCTATTTTTTTTTCTCTATACCGCCACAGCTTTATATTCTCGAGTGTGGCCGCTGCGGGATTGCATTCGGTAGCTTTTTCTCGACGAGCGAGTGAGGGGACACTCACGCGATGTAGGGCTGCGCGCGTTCTCTTTATCCGATTTTAAAGCACCGTCGTCTAGCTGCCAGTGTCGGGGTAGTGTAAAGCAGCGCGGGAGGGCTGGTGTGTGAGAGAGAGATCGATTCGGAGGGAGAAGAAGCCGATGGATACTTGAGAATGTTAAGTCCCCGTCGTGAACGCGCGTGTGAGTGTGTTAAAGTCGTGTGAGCGAGGGATATAGAGGGAAGACTACACGAGACTGCACACGTGTGTATTGGAAATTTCAAAAGCTTCGCTGTGAAGCGAGTATATAGACCTTCTCTCTCTCTCACGTGATGGACAATCGCGTAGCAGCCGATTTTCTTCTCTCGCTCTCCGATGGAGGGGTGTGGGTATTATATGGGCTGCAGGGATGACTCTCTCTTTCTTGAGCGGTCTCACGTGTCTCCTATATACGCATGTGTGCGTGCAGTGGGATGGGTATATAAGTATAAGAATGGAGGTATGCTGGTGCCGAGTCAATGAGTGGCTTAGGGACCGGCACGATGATGACTGAAAATTATGTATATATACGTACACTAGGATCTTCGGCTTGATTATTAGTGGTTATCAACATTCCGGTACGATGACGTAACCCTGAATTGGGTCGGCACGAGGAATGTTCGCACCGAAAGAGCGCGCTGGTTCTGTATATAATAATGCTTGGTTATAATGATTAAATCGAATTTTGTAATTTAATTAGAAATTTCAGAACCAGATAAAGCTGGAATGCTTCGAGAGTTATAAGTGTAACCTAACCTCGTTGTTGGCTAATCTATAATCAACTATTCGCCCCGATTTCCCCGGTAATACATATTGTGTACAAGGTTTATAACTCTATTTGAATCGTTACAGTATAATTATGTGTTAAATTTTTTTTCTATCAACTATATAATATCGTTATACTTTAAAACCTTCAAATCAAAGAATATCACACTTGCAATATATATTGTATCATATCCCTGTAAAGATAGCGTCTTAAACCGTTCAAACAAGTACAAAATCTTATCAAAGAAGATATATTCGAACCTGAATTCTCAGCCCTACATACAACACGGCCTCACCTTTATTTGACAACCCCACATCTGCCCCGTTATCTTACCTCTCCCAAGATAAAAAAGCCCCCCGTATATATCAAGACTAACACCGCACATCCTCGACAAGAGACATCTTCAGGTACCCCACCCCTCTTCTTCCTTATTCAACCAGCACTTACTTTTAGCTTCTGCGTGTGTCCGCACCTACAGCAACAATACGACATGTAATCCGGCAACGGCGGCACGAACTTCACTTGATGCTGGGTCTGCTGCTGTTGCTGTTGTTGCTGCCTCTGCTGTCCCCTTCCAGCATCATCTCTCCTTGGCTGTTTCGTCGGGCTAGACTCTTCACTAAGCTTCCTATAATGCACCTTGAAAGCAGCTTTGGCACCTGATGTTCCTCCACCATTCGCCTGATGCTGAGAGGAGTTACCACCACCGGAGGCAGCACGACTCAGCCGACCCATGATCGCGGTGAAGGCCGCTAGGGTCCGCCGTCGTTTGGCGAATCTCCGCATACCGCGGTGCTGTCGGTGCAGCTGCTGCTGCTGTACCCGGGTGCTGCAGGTTGCGCCGGGACCGAAGCCGGCGCAGCTAGGATCGGCTGACACCGCCGTTAGAGCTGCCACGCCGCCGAGGCACTGGCTTACCGACAAAGCCCCGCCGCACATGCACTCTAGGTATCGGTTCGCCTGTCGCCTCTCTCCTTCGATACACTAGATAGTAGTTGATCTATAGGATTATTCGGCACACGCGGTATCACTGCTGTGGCTACTTCTATTATTATTCTTCTTCTTTGGTCGCTGGCGATCCATCGATCGCGCTCTCCTCTATAATATTTGGTCGATAGACTAGAGTTTGGCCGATTCCTCATGCGCATGCGGCGACGTAGGGGGGAAAATCGGCGAGCAGCCGCGCCACACTTCCTTTTTCGCTGCTGCTGCCGCTGCTGATGCCTTTCTCTGGCCTCGGAGCAGAGGCTGCGCTCGCGAGATGGCAACCGCGGAAAAGAAACGGAGCAGCGCGATATCTCCTCTGGGAGAGAGAGAAGAACCGGTTGAAAGGCGCCTCTGATGTGCACCTACCTACCTCTCTCTCTGTCTACACACACCGTGCGGAAAAACTACCTCCGCCGTCGTCGTGGACACATATATATATATGACACACACGCGCACACAGATGTACACACTGTCTCACGGGTGGAATGCGCTCGAGCGCTACATGTATATATATATACAAGACACGAGCGAAGCTCCTCTGCCGATCTCCTCTCGATATACAAGTGCTGCACGCGTTATACAGCTATATATATGTACAGCCGCGAAAGCGCGCGGTCTCGCGGTCGTCCGGCACTGAGCGCGGCGAGAGACTGACTCTCCACAGAGAGAGGCCCACACGACGGTTCGTTCGCCGCTCATCCCCACTCTCGTTCTTTCTATGAGGTTGAAGAGAGCGCCGCGGCTGCAGGCCACGGGGGCCGCTTTCTTGCCGGCCGCTTCGCCAGCGAGCGGCATTGAACACGTTCAACGGCAGCTGGCGAATACCACTTCTCTCTTTCTCTTGGCTTCTCTCTCTCTCTATGCGATCGCTCGTGTATGTGTGTGTGGGTATACGCGATATATTCGCGTTCTTTGACCCCTTCCGTACTAGGGAGAGAGTGCCAACGTGTATAGTTGTAGTAGTAGTAGTAGTAGTACTTGGGCACGTTTCTCTCTACGCTCGCGCTTTTTTTTGCGTTGTTCCCCATCCCCCACCATCGGCAACCCCTTCGAGTGCTAGTGACGCTGCCGGTCTTCCTTTTCGATGCTCGTATAGGTTTATTTTTTTAAGCATGGGAGGGTTGTGTAGTGCTGGTGGTGGTAGTCGCCAGTGGTCTGGGCGAAATGTGGGTGAAAGGACTGGGATTACTGTGGAGATTTGGAGGGGTGAAGAAGAAGCGAGTGACCGGTCGTGGTTAGGGTTTCGCGGGGTTTGATTTTTTACTCGGGTTTCCGTGTATGACGGAGGGCCGTTTGAGAGAATGCGGCGATGTTGGAGGCGGAGCAAAGGGGGATATATAAGTTAAATTAGTTTTTTTCCAGTTTAATTCGAGAGTTTTCTTTAACGCGGGATGGAAATATAACTTTTCTGTTTTCACGGGTATAGCGATGTAAAAATATATGCGGTGTGCTGAAGGGTGTAGAAGGAGCCAGATGAAAATTATCTTGTAACGAGGTTGAGTTTTGCAATTTTTACTAGCAAAAGTCAAACGCGCTTCGAGCGTACTATTTTGTTTTTGTGGTTACGTTAACACTATTTTTGACTATGATTTAGTTTTAATTAGGTTAAATGATAAGATAATTAGATATACATGTGTCAAGCAAAAAATCAAATATTTGTATTTTATTTTAATATTATGTAGAAGTTCTATAAATACTTGAGTTTCAAAATTTTAATCTAGTGGTTCCTCGCAACTATTTCGTACAGACGAATCCAATCCACCTTTAAGTACTTCACAACATCCGGTAATCGTCTTTTTTTCAAGAGTGAAACATTAGAACTTACTTTAAAGATATTTCATAAATGTTATTTAGTTTTACGAGAGCTGTATTGAAAGGTGCTTCCGTATCACCTGAATTTACAACGCGCGAAGGCGAGATAATTTAATTATAATTTTAATTTGATTACCCTGAAATTAACATCCATATATTGGCATCGCCTTCGCATCGAAATATCCATTAACCTTCATTGAAAAGAAGAGAGAAAAAAAGAAATAACGCTGATTGAAATACAATAGCCCCTTGTTTACTTAAATTTAATTAACAATTAACCGGCTCGGCCCTTCAACAACCTCACCCGGCAATTACAGACACATACCGCGCGCGCTCCGGAATGAAGCAATAAATTAACCGATCAATTAAGAAAGCTCAAAACAAATCGGCGCGATTGTTCGCCTCTCACAGCGCCAATTAAACCCCTGCCGAAACCGCCCAATGTAACTCTAATAAGTCCCTTCTCTTTCTCCCATCCTAAGCAAAAAAAAAACTGCTTTTTAATTTCAATCATACACCTCTTCGGCTCTCGTAAATTATCCGTCCGAGCGTTCGTTCGGGAGTTAATTGTTAGCTCCCTCCGTCGTAATCTTCCTAAACTTTCTACACACCCATACGTGCTGCACGGCGCACGAAAGTTTATACGGCCAGAGCGAGAGCCAATCAATCCGCAGCGACATGGGTATAGCGCGTTTACGATTATGCGCGCGGGCGCACGTACGGCCGATTTAGATAGCGCAAGCGAGCGCGTGAGTATACGGGGTTGCTCCGTGCAAGCAAGAGGGAGAGAGAGCGAACGATATACTTATATGAACAACGAACGGTTATCGCTGTGGAGCTGATGTCGTTGTCGTTGTAAGGTGAGCGAGGGTTTGGTATAGGCGAGAGACTGTGGGAGAGAAAAATTATGTAGATTCGTGGGAGATTTAATTTGAGGTGGGGATATTTTTGACGATAGAAGAATTGTATTGGAAGGGTTATAAAGTTATTACGTGATGATTTGGGAAAGGATAACGTTTGACGAAACTTTTGTAAACAGTTAGCTACGTTGTTATTGCCTTGTTAAGATTTATTGTTAATTAATTTTCCAGTAGCGTGCCGCGCGTTTTATGCCCGTTGTGTAACGAATCCAGCGACTTTTTGCTTTATTCTCAAAATACTAAAATACATATTTTAAATTGAAATTTTATCGCCGCATTGTAGCGGATGATTAAATTTTACAATGAGAGACTTTTATAATAAAATCACATCGCTGTAAATGAATAAAGCGATAATTTTGTAAAGGTTATTTTAAAAGCGACGTTTTTATATCCGCCGTTATGTTATTAACATTTATAACTGCCGCGTGTGTGGATATCGTAACATTTTCCGAAAAATTTATCTCTTTAATAAACAGTAAATAATAAATAAACGGGGTCGCGAGCGTAAAACTCGCTGAGCCACCGCCGTTGATGATTCCATAACGACGGGAGGTGTAAACTGTGCAGTAAACAATGCACTTTAATGTACTTAATAAAATTATATACAAGTTATAATTTACGAACATGCTGTTATCTTTTAAGCTTTTCAATATAGAAAGTACGTTTAAAATAATTCTGCTATTTTATGTCATCACAGGATGCCCGCTTGTACATTTATTTACTTTAACTGTATATATAAATTTTCTGCTGTAGTTAAAAAGCATATATCTGCTCGAATACCCTACAAAATGTATAAATTTTGAGAAAACTTTGAAAAAATCAGTTAAAATATTACAGTTATTACAAATTTTTGTCTGTATTATATGATTAGAAATTTTCACGAATCTCCACGTCAATATACCACACCCCACCGTGCCAAACCCCTACATCCCTAAATCTTCCCTGAAAATCTTCACCTTATCAAGCAAATCAACCATCCACGTTCAATAACAATAACAGCCATTATATTACACCCCTCGTACCCCAACTACACACATACACAATCCAGGCCCACATCTGCAGTATAAGAGTACCTCGCGTATCCTCTCCTTTACCCTCCCCGCAGCAGCAGCACGCGCCACTATCGTACACGCGGGCGGTTGGTAAAACCTAATTTTTTCCGGCCACCGTCGATAAATCTCGGAACGGAGCAGCAGCAGCGGCTGCCCGGATTAAGAGATAGCGCGCGAGGGTCTAATCGCTTATGCAGATTAGCGGCCCGAGATCCGGAGGATATCCGTGTGTGTGTCTGAGGGGGTCGTATATACCTACGTAAAAAACGGCAGATGGTGCGAGAGAGAGTTTTTTGGGTAGTATAGACGTTGCGCGTGGAAATTGTTTTCGGAATGAGTGTGCGTGTGTTTTTGGGGAGTGTATATGTTTGATGATTGATTTTTCTTTCGAACTTGTGTGTGTGCGGAGAGCAGATGATAAAAGGTTTTATGGTGAGAGGCATGTGGTTGGAAAAGTGGATTATTTTTGGGTTGAACGCGCGCGCTCTATTGCGAACATGTGTTTTGTCATGTTGTTACTTATGTTCTAAACATATGCCGCGTAGGCGTTCCCCAGTTTTATTTCTGTGTGGAGTCTTCATTATGAATATTGGAAAGAGAGGTTTTCATAACGGATATAGGCATGGGGTTCTCGTACTATAAGTGTAAAAGGAAAATTAAAGCGGAGATGTGCTTAGTAGTTTTTTTAGACTTGTGTGACTGACAGTTTGGACTGGAATACGAGATCTTGCTCATAATTTTTCATCATTAAAAAAACGAGTTATTACATATTTTTCAGCCAGTAAATATTCAAGATGGGAATAATATTGAAGCGAATAAACTGATTATAAATGACGAAGGGCCGACGCGACTATTAATTAATTTCAATTTGAATATAAGATTTTAACGAAGTCAAAGCCTCATTGAGAATCATTCGCGCAGTTCGCGCAGTCTTTTACAGTCGCTCTATCAAAGTCCAGGGAATTGAATTCCTCGTAAAAGCGACTTATTACAAGATTCGTCGTGGAACTCTCTCTCTCTCTCTCCCAGCAAAAATTCCATTCACCGGTATAATTGACGCAAAAGTATCCTTTCAATAAAATTCCCTTGATTAACATACCGAAAACCCTTTTCCACCACCTCCCACATAGCCTTCTCCAACTTATACATACTTTTTTCCAATTCCACCCGCTCCCAAAAAAAAGACACACACACACACCCATTCCGAAAAAAGCCCGTTACAAAAACACTCTACACCTCGCGCGAGCGCGGCAAACACGGAAAACTCCAGAAATAGCCGCTGCTGTTGCTGCTACACACATATACACTCGAGAGCGAAAACGACAAAGACGTCTCGTCGCAACAGCACGCGAACTCGACAAAAGACAGAAAGAGAGAGAGAGAAGGACGAAGAAGAAGAAGAAGGCGAGCGAGCAAGCAAGCAAGCGAGCGGGGGGTAATAAAAGGTTACAAAAAGCCTCGCGGCGGGCCGCCCGCATACCTGGCATAGTCGCACGCCTCCGCGCGCGTGAGCATCTCTCGGGGCGCGTGCTGCAGCGATTCCCCCCTCTTTCTCTCTCTCGCTGGCTCTTTACTCGCTTCTTTAACGGCGTCGTCGAAGCCAGCCCGGTGTTCTCCTTCGTCCCTCGGGTCCCTTTTCGCCGGGGATGCTGCAGGAGGTGGATGGGGATTCCTTATTGAAAAAAGGGGCTAACTTTGATTCCGAGCGGGGCTTGGTCTCGGGGTAGCGCGCTCGTGATAAGGAGATGACGGTTTGTAGTTGTTGCTATTGTTGTTGTTGTTGTTGTTGTTGTTGTTTATAGGTGGGGTTGGTGGAAAGGAGGTGGTACATGAGTTAAGGAGGTTCATGGAGCGACTCACTAGTCAAGAGCGGACAATACAATGTTTTTGTCATTATTGTCTCGCTCTTGCAAATTCTTGAAAATTTCTATCTTGTCTTGGTCTTTTCAGTCAATATGAAAAGTATTAT
>UXGD01004845.1:0-15948 GCA_900474315.1 Torymus auratus
TTTTCAAGAATTTACAAGAGCGAGACAATAATTACAGAAATATTGTATTGTCTTGCTCTCGTGCAGCCCTACCAGAATCCCAATAATTGAAAAGACTCTGCGCAACACGTATTTTCTTTTTTTTAACTGTAAAATGATATAGAATAAAGCCATATAAGGCGTAGCTGCAGCTCATGCTCTATGACTCATACCCTCGGATACGTCCTTCATTTAATTCTAAACTACATTATGTACTTGACTATACAGACGCTTCACATTCGAAAAGTCACAATTTTAATTAAATTCATTTTAATTCTACCTTCCTTTCGCGCCACACATTCAACTCCGCTTCAATCAAGTTAATTTAATCGACAGAAACGAGAAAAGAAGAAGAAAAAGGCAACCATCGCACAAAACATCGTCTCTCAAAGACCAGAGACTCTTTCAACCGAAGCTTCTTCCATCAGCCTTTTCACGCACACCGGAATAGACATCCCATTTCCTTCCCTCTCATCACCTCGCTCTCTCACACACTTACTTTCGCTCACACGCGTCATGCGCCTGATACAAGATGGATCTCTCTCTCTCTCTCTCTCTCTCTCTCTCTCTCTCTCTCTCTCTCTCGACCGCCCTCCCCGTCCCCGGAAAATTGCCATCTTTGTCTGCGCGTCGCGTACGCCCGTTTCGCTAGATTGAGACAATTTCGAAATTTAAATTCACCCTCTCTCCGACGGTGCTCGGGAAATTTCGTGTTATATTCCGGGAAAGAGAGAACGCGAGCACAGTAGGGTGTATATGATTCTCGCGACCTCGTTTCGAAAATTGACGGACAACTTTGCACAGAGCTGTAATGGGATGTGTATAATAGAATTTTCGGTCTCGTTTTGTTTCGATGTTATATATAAAAATTCGAGTAAATGGAACAGAATATACATGTGCATAGGTTGAATGGAAGTTTGCGGTTCGTTTGCGATCAATTTTCGTACGCTTTTCGATGTTGTATTATATGTAGCTATTTAGATACTTTGCTAGAGCACGAAGCGGCATTTTACGTGGAACTGGATGAAATTTTCAGATGTAAATAGCGTGCGGTGTAATGAAAGTTGTACAGCGATACCTAACCGACTGTGAAATTCGCGCTAAAACGTAACTTTCTCATTATGAAATAGAACACGTGCGAAACATTGAAAATGAAAAATAATTTCTCCTCTTTATCACCCTGCGTCAAAGTAATTTTCATATTTTTGTTTTTTTTTGTAACAAATAAAATGTCCCGAAAAATTTTAAAATATTTTCCACCGAAATCGCAGTGTAGCGCGAGGTTTTACTTGAAAAATGAACGACCAAAATACATTATTTCATAGCCTCTGTATAACATAAAACCTCGCCGATACCAAAAAGCTCTTATTATCTCAGAACTATTTGAATATTCCGTATATCAATGCATCTTCTCTTGCTCCATGATATAAGACCGTACGTCACCACCCACGTCTCTCCCACTGCCAACTTTTACTACTATATATAGGTTGGGCATAATCCCCCGCTATATAATCAGCCACAAAACGAACCCTCGAAAGAAAAAACCTTCTTTTCGTAACTCAAAGCCACCACCAGCACTATTATGCATGCAATAATTCAACTGTACTCCCAGCTCAAACGTAATACCAGAATTCGCGCGGACTAACGGGAGAATACGACGACGACTGCACACCGCAAAGCCGAAAGAAGATCTATATATACGTCCGAAAATTTACGTCCTCCCTATCCGCGATAAGCCAATTGCACACCAGTAGTAGCCGCGCATACGCCCGCGTAGAACGGTAAATAAAGGGTCAGTATTGTTGGCGATAGTAAGAAGCGGTGCATAATGGAAAGTTGGAAAATTGAAATGGCGCGGGGGCTGTTTTGGTTTTTAATTGAAGGATAATAATACTGGAGGGGGTACGCACGATTTATAATATCAGTTTGCCTCGAGGTTGGATTTGCCTGTGCATTTCAATTAAACCGGCGGTTAATCAAAACTCTACCAAAGTGGTATATACAAAGAGAAAAAAATAAAAAAAAAAAAATTTTGGGGCACATCTACCACACCACATTTTTTTGGTTCTTTGGGAGTTCCAAAACATAAGAAAAATGGTGAACACGCATTATCCATTGCCAAACTTTTTTGCCGACCAAATTAATCTCGAATATTTTATGTGATTTTTCCCTTCCACTTTAAAACTCTGCCATTTGGTCCAGGAACGTCATCCACAACTTTTTAAAAAGATATTAAAACTAGAAAAAAAGAGCTTTAATTTGTTTTTTGAACGATCGAAAATGTTGATTCCTTCAAAAGTTATAGCAATTTGAAGTTTAGCGTCGAAATGGCATAAAAATACGTAAATCGCTGAAAATCGTCCGTCCTGACTTTAAACATGTTTTTGTACCATTTCGACGCTAAACTTCAAACTGCTATAACTTTTGAAGGAATCAACATTTTCGATCGTTCAAAAAAGCAAATTAAAGCTCTTTTTTCTAGTTTTAATTTCTTTTTTGAAAAGTTGTGTAGGACGTTCCTGGACCAAATGGCAGATGTTTAAAGTGGAGGAGAAAAATCGCATAAAATATTCGAGATTAATTTGGTCGGCAAAAAGTTTGGCAACGAATAATGCGTGTTCACCATTTTTCTCATGTTCTGGAACCCCCAAAAAACCAAAAAAATGTGGTGTGGTAGGTGTGCCCCAAAAAATTTTTTTTTAATTTTTTGGATCCCATATTCCGTAGAATTGCACATATATCGGATGATGAGGTACGTAACCTGTTTGAATTTGGGGAACGATGCTTTTAGAAACGGCGTGCATGGACAGCAGCGCGAATATTACCTACTTATATCATAATGGGGGTGCGCGTATGAAGGTATAATGTTTTAATTGTTATGCGACGGTGGGTGGATAGTGTGGCCATTTCGGTGTAATGCTCGGTATCAATTATGTCTATAGGAAAATTTTAATAATATGCGGTAGTGAGCGCTTGATCAATATCGATATTTTGTATCGATATTTTACATACTAATGTATCGATACTCCGATGTATCACTATGTAAAAAATATCGATACAAAATATCGATATTTATCAAGCGATGTATCGATATTTTTTATATAGTGATACAGCGGAGTATCGATAAAATATGCAAAATACTATTTAAAATATCGATACAAAATATCGATAGTATCGGGCAACCCTGCCGTATACGATTTTTCATCATACTCGGGCCGAAAATACCACATTCGCATTTCGGAGCCGGTTGCGAAAATGGTACTTTCGGCCAGGGTATGATGAAAAACTTTTATTGCAATTGAATTAAATAGCTACCGTCACGGACCCTAATACTGATCAGTGTCCAAATAATGATCAATTTCGCATGTATTACAGCGTCAAAAATGATATCAACAAAATTGGTAACAAAAAAATAATCAATAATTGTTAGCCCTTCAAAATTTTAGATCTTATAAATTTCAAGTTATAGTTACTTGAATTTTCCTGAGAAAAAAAAGTTTGAACTCAGCAGTTTTTGGAAAGACGTGGACCAAAGTCATATCAGTTTCCTATAAATGCACAGGATAAGAAAGCACGATTCGGAGCACGCGCTTTTACAGCCGTTGCCCATTTTCAGAGGAACTTACTTGAAGGGTTCAGGTGCAATACCTTCCAAGTCCAAAAATATAAATTTTTCGCAAACTACACGTATTGTGTTACTCTCTGTTGTCAGAGAATAAAACGTCATAATATGTATGTACTCCCTCCTAGAAACAGCCACGCGCATGCACGTTTTCCTACTTTGTTCCCGGCTAGCGCCGCTTACGTGTTACAACCAGGGTAAAGCAGTTAATAATTTTCAATTTACTATTTTTTAATATTGTCATCAGACATTTTTAAATTTAACAATAATTTTCAAATATTTCTAGAAAAAAATAGAATTCTACAAATTAAGAAAATATTTAACATACTTGTGATAACATAATTAAATCATATAGAACAAGTGCTCTAACCAAACTTGTGCAATAGCCACACTTGATGTAAATCCCATCAGAGGCAAGACACTTCCTTTATTAGATTACGCGCTCATTTAAATTTGGAATTGATAATCTATACAGATATAGTTTATACATTTAATGTATATAATTTCGGGGATTTTTTGCTTATCTGAACGGAAATTTAATGGGCGATTATAACAGTGATTGCTTATTACACACAATGAAGTCATATGTTTTGGTTGGGTTTACTAAAAACAAATAAATTAAATAATCTGTGACGTCCATGATCAATATAACGACAGCTAACAACAATTATAGGAAGCAAATCGATTTCAAAGAAAATCAATGTTATTGCTGATTGTTTACAAAAGTATTTTTAGAATCCATTATACATTTTTTCATTACGACTGTACTTTTTATGTGACAAAATAAAAATAAAATAAACTACGAAGACTCGTACATTCGTTTAACGTGTATTTCATATTTTTAGGTAAAAATAATAATTTTATTCTTCCATTATCAATATAAATTTTTTGATACTGCTACTACTAATAATAATAATAATAATTTTTTGTATTTTTTTTTAAATTTTGTATCACTTTTTAACACAAATTTTTTTTTTCTGTCTATAAAAAATACTACTGTCAGCGATTTACTGCATAAAATATTCAAGCAGTATACGCTGATACTGGAACTTACATATATATTATATGTAATCACAGAGGCAAAAATGACTGTATTCCGATTGCAAAATTAATTTATTAACAGCATATATGAATTCAGAATTATCTAATCAAATATGTATTTGACATTCAAAATTTATGTATTTTTCTTGATATTTTAAGAAGCTAAAAATCAATTGTCTATTAGCACCATGCAATTATAAGAAACATTGCTTTCCCTCATATGCACCGCGCGATAAACGGTATATAAATCGTGTTAATTATTTAGACAGTTGGGATGATGAGTGCTTCTAAAATTGTCCAGTGTATTTTTAGAAAGTGAGAGAGCTGTTAATCACTTACTAGTTTATTTTTACCTCCGCCTATTTGATACTCCGCTATCTATCGAAAGCCGCGGGCGATAATAATTCATACACAATTTTCGTTATCATCGTGCGACATTTACGGACACTTTTTCAGACAAGCTAATTATAAATCTACGCATCTCGCTCTCATCGATGATGGCATTTTTTCATCTTGACCGTATACACACGCGAGTAAAAAATATATTGCGACTTGATGAATTTTATACGAAATTATATCGATAACGTCGTGATACCACCATTTTAATTGCGAAACACGTCGTATCTTTATTTCCAACTAATAATGCGCGATTAATTAAGATAAGTTAACGCTGCGTTTATATTTTAGAGGCTGCAGGGATGGGACAGGGGAACGTTGAAATGAAGAACAATGTAAGATCGATTAATATTCATGACAATTTATTAACATTCTGAATAGTACGTATATTATGTCACGAAGACATGAAATGGTGGTGGCGATAGTATACACATCTTCCTCACACCGTACTTCGTTTCAATTACAAATTATCATCGGTATGTAGATTCGCCGTGTGCTTTCTCAAGACTCTGCAATGAATCTCACAAAATCCAATACTTTTGACGTCGGCTCTCTATGCGATCGAAAACCCAGATAAACATATACTCTATAACTTACACCGCTATACCAAACACCCAACCAAACAAAAAAAAATACATTATCCATCTTCATATCGTCTACAATTATCATATTACTCGACGCTTAAATCTATCGATTCGATCGCAAAGAGCCCGCGTTTCACATAATAATAATTTAAACTAATAATTGCAATAAATGACACACTCGTCAAGAGACTCCCTTCCCCTCCCCTCTCTCTCTCTCATCGTCGTCCTTCTCTATACAACCATCGAAAATTGACATCCGATTGACGCCATTTTATTATTTTTATATTTTCATCTATTACATGTAAAAAAAGAAGCAAGTGTTGGTGTAGTCGATATACCTTGCATATACATATATATATATCGCTGCGCAAATGAAAAAATAAATAATTGACAGTCGCCTCTCTGATGCGTGCACAATAACATCTATATAAGTAAAACAAGCCCAATAAAACGCGAGAGACTTGATACATCATCTATTATGGCGTATAATACTTGCGGCATGCGGTACCGAGCTTTCGCTTTATTCTGAGATTTCGACAAGATATACCACACGTATAATAAGTATAATATCGCGCGAGATATGTAGAAACGAAAATTAGGTACCCAGCCATCACACGCATCATGATTATATACACACATACACACACATGTGTATAATATACATTGTTGAATAATCAACGCAAAGGAATATATAATTTATACTTGTAAGTACTGTGCGCGGTTCTCTTTCCGTTTTTCTCTTATAACACATTCTCTCTCTCTCTCTCTCTCTCACTCTCGACCTACTCGAGGCTATCGTCAATATAATAATAAAAGTATTCGCTTAATAAAGAAGAACTTCCAGAGTTTCGTATCATCGCGTATTAGAAACAGTATATACCACACATATAGTGTTGGAAGAGAGAAAAAAAAAAATTGGACTACCTAAAACGAAGAGTAGCTATATATAATGGAGCTACATAAATACATAAATAAATTAGGCTAGCTAAATAGGAATAAATAAAATAGTGTATATAGAAACTAATATTTCGCTAAGGCGCGTGATGGCCTGCGCGCATGGCATACCTATAACACGCGGACATTTTCGCCCGGCGTGCTTTGCAGCTTGCGCTTATCATGCCGCTCACGCGCCCGTGTCGAATACTGTCTTCAGGCATTACATTACTATATAATCGCTCGCGGCCGGTATCTCATAATATATATAGTTTACAATCGGACGCGTGCGAAAAATAAAAAATACAAAAAAAAAGAAACTCCTTACCCTCCTTATACGCACTTATATGTATATATTATATGCAGTGTGTATAATAATACCATAGAAACCATACATACTCCTCGGTAAATACTTGCAGATTCATGGTTAATACGTGATTTTTTTTTTCATTTCTCTTGCGTGCGTGTCGCATTACGGTTGAGCTTATGAATATACTCAGAATGTATAAAAAAATAAAGAATGGCAAAGTATATAATGTATACGATGGGCAAACAATCAAAAGGGAAATAAATAAGGCTAACCTTCATTGCTATCTAAATTAACTAACTATAACTAATCGAGGCTTGTGCGTTCGCTGTTCGAGAGGACGACAAAAAAAATAACGTCCTCCCAAAGCGTTCCACGGAAACTTATACAATTGTATATGTATACATAAGGAAAAAGCCCCAGCGCGTGGTCTGGAATACTCTGGAGAATCTCGAACAAAAGTGCACGCGCTTTCTCTCTCTCTCCCATCATCATCATCTCTCCCGGGCGGAAAATTGTTTCACCTTCGTCTTCTTCTCTTTCTTATGTTTAATACTGTTCGGTCGACTTGCGAGGACTGAGCGAGACGCCAGTGGTGGCGATATGGCTATACACACCAGCGGCGTCTTGGGGATAGGTGGTGTATGATTCACGGGCTGCCTAGTAGTAGGCGTCCTCGCCTCGGTCGCCGGTCACGCCTTCGTCGTCCGGCTCCTGCGCGACGAACTGTAACACGAGAGAAAGAGAAAAAGGTTATATAACAGGGTAAATTCGGCCTTTTGAGAAGGGTTTGATTTCTCGTTATCTTTTTATGCGCGACTGTATATAGAGGCGGGGGAAGAAAGTGTCTTTATAATAGAGAACATTGAATTTGATTCCTGTCTCTTGGGAACGAATTTTCTTTTTGTTCAATTTTCCCATATTGTTTTTCTATTATATACGCTCGCGTTACCGTCAGAGACAAATAGTACCGCGAATTCATTATCACCCTATTAATGACTAACGAGCTATTAACCAGTCGGTCATTCCCACCGAGACAATACAAGCTCCCACGAGGAATCGATGAAAATTCATTATATACCCGGTTCATTACGAATCAAATTATTGTATCCATCATCCCCCATCACGGTAGATTAATGTAACGCGCCGCGTCGCGCGTCCCTCCTTTATCATTCACATAAATTCGATTCACGTTTTTCCATAAATAAGTGACGCCCGTCATCCATTCCGGAGTGGCGATGATTTTATTATTTATACGATTCGACCGGCGCGTGGGAGCTTATTTTATGTATACGAGTTGACGTATATATGTACGCGTTTTTAAAGTTAGCCACGGCCTATATATCTACCCTCTCGTGATATATCATATAATATAATAATTGTTCGTACGAGACTTCACTTTCTTCCCCGAATTGACATTACATAATATTTACATTACACTTAACACAGAAAAATAATCACGATTACTCACCCTAATGCCGACGAGCCGGCTGTATCTGTCGAGCTCCTCGGGGCTGAGGCTCTCGAGGAGTCGGCGAAGCCGCATTTCTTCGAGCTCGCCTTCCGTGCTTGACCTCCGCCTGCGGCCTCTGCAACATCCCAACAAAAAAGCACGACATTAGTTATCAATTCATATATATATACATGTTATGTTGTGTATAAACAATTACACGCGGCGTGTAAAACACGTGTACCAATTAATCCTTCTCGTTTTCATCCGAATTAATGATCGATTCGCGCGCGCGCGCACGAGAGACATGTAAATTTCCTGCCGCGTCGGGCCATTCGTTATCCCGCGGCGGCGGCGGCACACCCTATTCTCAAAATTAATCGGCACCGAGATTTCGAGCCCCCGCGTATATATAAATCACGTGCCGCGGGCTGTACACGCTAATAAAGTTATTCCTAATTTTCCGCGATCGATGCGCGCCTGTCTATGATATTTTATAAGACAGTGTGACATAATATGTGTGTTAAACGGGAAGATCGGATTACAGGCGGTGTGGAATGCGAGATTGGTATACTTTTATAATGGAGTAGGTAATTTAAGAGAGTTCTAATAAGATGAGTATAGCGCGTGTCCCGCGAGTATATACCTAAGTCGAGAGTCACTAGTATATTTTTAAATTTTCGCATTCCCCGCGGCAGATGAGAAGTGGATTCCTGCGATCTCTAACGTATACCTCGTGTATGTGCATATTCGGTATATATACTGCGATACAACTATTATTATAAACCAAAATTTTTTTTTTCTCATTTTACGAGCGTTGACAATCAGCCCATATATATATGTTTTATAAGCGAAATGAATAATAAGTATGTACATAAACTATAAAAAAAAATCAATCAAGTAATCTTGCGTGCTCAAAAAGCCTTCACCTTCCCACCCACTCATTCACTCACGCGCGCTGTTATATTTTTAATCGAGAAATTCCTTCGGTCGCATCATCATCCACCGAAAAAAAGAAGAAGAAGAGGCGCTTTTCCGATCCCGAAAAGAAGTCACGTATAGAAGCGGTATATACACTCGAGGCGCGAATGAATCATCATCGGTGATCGTGACCGCGTTTCTCCACCGCCGCCGCGTGTATTATAGTTCCTTGACTCGCGAGGTCGCGCGCGCATAGTAGTTCCGCACGTATATGTGTGTGTATTGGTATATTACAATAGGCGCCAGTGTCGCCGCGTGGATTAGATTATGATTTTTGCGGCGCCGGTTGCGATATATAGACGCTCGCTATGGGAGTTGTGGAATTATTCGGGGGCGCGAAACTTTCCAGAATACTTATCTACTTTTTGGGTATGTATATATAGAGTTAGACAGGTTATTTAGAGCCACGTAGCACGCGCACGGTTCATTAAATCACCCCGCGCCTTTGTTATATACACTCGACTTAATTCGCGTGTATAACTTATACTAGCTCAGTCGCGCCTCATCCTTAAACAATCGAGTGTGCACTTATAATATTCATCGCTATAGCTACTATATACAAATGCTTCTCTCTCCGAACGCTGATATGTTCAACCGAATAGTCCCTTCGTTATATATACTTACTCCGCGATAAGAATTTCGCTCGCGTATTCCCGCGGCTAACCTGCTTATATAGACGCTTCCTTCCTTCCTTCCTTCTTTTTTCTGTCGTCCTCCTCGATATATACACACATACACACTAAGTGTATACGCTTATTCCGGCCGCGTAGAGCACTGTGAGAATGCGAATTTCCTCCTTGTGTTTCTTTTTCTCTCTCTCTATCTCTATATGTGCATATCCGTACGCGCCGTGGCCGATAATAGGGCGCGAAGCGCGGAATACCGAGTGCGCTCTATTTGTCTCCTCCGCGCGAAGGCTATTATATACTCGCGGTGATCTTCATCTCGTGTCTTTTCCTTTTTTTTTCCTTATTTCTTTCGAATTGATATTGGTGTCGGGTGTTCGATTGAAAAGGTTACAACTCGACGCGGTTCGTAACTATTATATATACACGTATAATATTATAATCTATATAATAGGGTGTGTGCATTGTCGCTGACCTAGTTTAAAACGACGACGCTGATGATACCGAACGCCGTGGTTCGAGGGTATATATAAGAAGCAATTAATTATTATACATAGATACACGCGGAGACGTATATATAAGCCACGTTAATAACGCGCGTTGTATATGGCGAATTCGGATCGGCCGCCGATTCCTGTGAAAATATCCTACGCGGTCGGCCTATACGAATGACCTACATATTATATCCACAGCGTATAGAATGATAATAGCGTATATAGAGCGCGCACGGGGATTCTTATAAATATATTAATCCGGTACGCGTACTGTGATTCGGGGGATTATTTATCCGCGCGTGTATACCTACTGTATAGACGCGGCAGTTTACGATCGGAGGTGTATAGTAGTGCAACAGGGCCGAAATTGCGGATTACCTGCGTGCGGCTGCGCTCGGTTTAATCGACGTATAGCGGCTAGCACCGAGCGTGAATATTCATGATATATATATAGCGCTGTTACAAAGAGAATTAAGAGTTTTGTACAAAGGGGGTTGAAAAGAAACCCGCGTTTGAAAGTTGAATTTACAAAATAACGGTCGTAAAGATTAGAATGAGATTGAAAATTAAGGGAGAGCGCGGACAGTTCGTACACTACAATTATAAAACGAATGGAAAATCAAGCTGTTTTGTATAATACACCCACGCGGTTCTTCGAGTTTAAATGTATGTAACTATAACAAATATAAATAACGACCACAAAAAACTCCCTCACCGCCGATTATGATAACATTGTTATTACCAGGTCGTTCGCTCGCTGCTGCGAGAATCTTAGGTGATTAGCATCGAACGTAATCATTCTCTGCAAATTGCATCGTATAGTTATAGACTCAAACTGTATACACCCTGTATAGTTCTTGCTATCCTAGATACCCGGGGTTCGTTAAAAATCGGATTAACGGGATTCTGTGACGCAGCTGTTTTTGCGACCCCCTTAATTCCGCGTAAGTAATCGTGTTCGCCGTGCCGGAGTGACGCGTGCCTGCGTTTAGTATAGTGTAAAAAAAGGAGAAAAGGCTGTTGCGCAAGAGAAATGAGTCTATATATATATAATGGGCGCGTGGGCGTGATTTGGTATGCATTTGTTTTCATTGAGAGCGGTTAATTTCGTTATACAGAAAGGCGGCGTACGTCGTTGTTTACAGAACCGACATTTTTCCGAGCTTTATCATAGTGGGCCGCTTGGACGGCGTTACCGGAAACGACTCCGAATTTTTCACTTATAATAGATGTTCGCGTATGGAACGTCGCGTACGGTCTCGGATGACGAGAAGTATATTATAATGGTAAAAGTACATAATTGGGTGGACGTATATAGGTTTACGTTACATCCCTGTGAGTATAATATTATACGTATGTCGATAATCGTGTCTGTGTGTATTAAATGTTCTTTTTAACGATATGATATTATACTTACATTCTGAGGGGATCGACCTTGCCGAATCCGACGGGCACCGTCACGATCTTGCCCTTCATCTTGGACAGCGTGATCAGGGTCTCGATTTCCGCGAGCCTCTGGTCTGAAATTCTCTTTGGCCGTCTGCAACATATACAAATAACACATTTTCCCTCATTAATGAAACGCTCGTATACTTATATACATATAGTTGTATATTAGAGCTAAAGTCAGACGCATATTCATAACACGCGCGTACTTCGGCGGATAAAATTTCGATGACTCGCGGTAAAATTCTCACTCCTCGTGCCCGCATAGACAACTCACGTGCCTGCTTATCGCACCCGCGAGCGCGCAGGTTTCGTCATCAACATCATCATCATCATCATCCTGCGTCGATAAGCGAAAACTAGCGCCATTGCACGCATGCACATAAGGATACGCGCGTCTCTTATATATAAGACACACAAATCAGCGGTCAATCACGTGATCGCGAGATCTAGTATAGTAACATTTCGCGATATCGCTCGAAGATCGACACTTGGCTCGAGCGCGACGCGCCCGCGCGATGATTTAGCAGTTTGCTACGAATATAATACGCATATGACTTTGGATCGGGCCGGCGTTGCATCACTCTCGGCTTGTATTCGCGCGCGCAAGCGAGAGGTGGACGAACGCGCGTCGTGCATTTTACGCGCGAGAAAGAGAGCGCGCCATTCAATCGTCGCTGCGGTTTGCGTCATCTTTTTTTTCTTCCTTTTTACCTCACGCCGGTGCTATCAGCTGGTTTCATTAAGGGCATGAATATATATACGCCGTCGCGGGTTACAGTTTTCTCCTTTTTATAGATGCTCGTTAGACAGTGGCGGGGAGATGATGCTGATGCCCGCGTGTGTGATTTTTTTAATCAAGCGGGTTATTGTTATGATATAGTCAGGGCGTTGCGTATGTGTTCATTTGTCTAATTATTCGCGCGGATATTTATCACAAACCGGTATAACGATCGAACGGTGGCGAGGTTCGATGTCAAGCTGACCACCGCCATAGTCGGTTACTATATGTGCAATTCTCACGAAATCGGCGACAATACCCGAAATATTGTTTTGAAAAATTTTTTTTCCAGCACACCTACCTGACCTGGTTTTTCTCGTTGTTTGTAGTATATATAAGACAAATTAATGGTTTAACGGAGTCCATCGAATGGTATACTTTTTCTAGAGCAATTTTTTACTTTTCAAGAAAATGGCGAAAAAAGTCCCCCTCTTCAAAACCTCGGACATTTAGCTCAGAAATGATTTACTCAAAGTTTCAAAAAAGAAATTGAAACTAGAAAAAAAGAGGCAGCGCCGACTTTCTTTTGCCTTTTCGACGTTAAACTTCAAACCCTTATAACTTTTGAAGGAATCGACATTTTTTAATTTTCAAGAAAAAGAAATTAAAGCTCTTTTCCTTCTAGTTTTAATTTCGTTTTTGAAACTTTGAGTTGATCATTTCTGGGTTAAATAGCTGAGGTTTGAAGAAAAGAACTTTTTTGACTATTTTCTTAAATAGTAAAAAGTTTGTCTAGAAAAAGAATATCATTCGATGGATCTTGTTCAACCACAAATTTCTCTTATATATACTACAAACAACGAGAAAAACCAGGTCTTGTAGGTGTGCTATATAGGAATACGAGATTTCACTGTACTCCGGCACCTGAGCTTTCGCTATAATATATGTATTACAAATCGGTGCTTTTTTTTGTTATACCGCCGACAATCTAATCTGCCGCTGCTAATTGTCAGCTTTTAACATCGTTCCGTTATTTTTTCGTTATTAAATCGTAATAAACGCGATAAACAGCTGCTAATACGTCGGAGAGGAGAGATAGAGCACGCGACGGACACACCCTCGCAGCGTGCAGCGTGATTTTCGATTGGTATATATTTTTGCACATATTGGGAAAAGATTTACAAGTGCGCGAGAGCGCGCGTTTTATTTTCGGAGCTCGTATTATGTATAGATAATGTTCGACGATATAGATAAACCCTCGGCGCATGAAAAGTTGTACAACAATGAGATGACTATATATACAAATGTACGCGCGAAAATAATAACAAACTTTTTCTCTCATCTGTAATCATCATAAAAACACTTGGACAATATATATTCGCAGAAATCACGCCAAAGGAACGGGACTATGACACCACCCGTCTCAAGGAGACCGGATAGCTCCGCGATAATGCGGATTGGCGATCCGGTTCAAAGGTCTCCGCTCCGCTCCGTTCAATTGCAATACATAAGCAGCAGCGTAAGTACAAGAGGTGTCAAAGCGGCACAATGATTTAATGTGTATTATGATAACTATTCACGAAAGAGGAAGACCAAGAGACACAAGAGAGTCTCGTGACGCGGCCGATACGCGAGGGGTATATACGGGGCGCGATAAAGATTAGGAGTATGATGTGTGTGTGAGGGGAGCGCGAGCGAAACTTTAATTGTATAGGGTGAATTTGAGCGATGGTTGGTTCTGGGGGATGTCGAAGAGAAACTCATGTTTCAGTTGCGATTCGGTGTTATTCGAAAACAGAGGGCAGAATTAATAGTCATATGAAAAACTGCAGTGCAATGTGTGGTTGTCCGTATCTGCAGAACGAGATTGTCGCGAATCAATTTAAGTATTTGGCAAACCGAATGTAAGCGTAATGATGACTATACACTGTGAAAAAAAAAATTGTGTAAAAATTATTCGAATTTTATAATAAAAATTACTATACTGTCGGGTAATCATACCACAAGGTGACAAAAGCGAGATATTTAATAAAATTCGAATAATTTTTACATTAAAAGTATGAATAAAATATACTAAAAATTTGAATAAAAGTTATTATACAAAAATGGAAAAATTATTCGAGTTTTAGTAAATATCTCACTTTTGTCATCTTGTGATATGACTACTTGACAGTATAGTAATTTTTATTAAAATTCGTGTAATTTATGCACAATTTTTTTCTCAGATAGATAAAGGGCTCAAGACGCTTGAAAAAGTTTACGAGAAATCATATACGGTTAATATAATTTCTCTTTTCAAAAAATTTATCTGCAGGTGTTGGTATAGAAAAAATTGAACTTGAACCCTTTTTCAATATCACCACAGGTATATATGACATCAAACAACCCTCATCGCGCATAGAAACTACATATTATAAAAAAAAAACAATTATAGTAATATGATCATAACAATAATGAATGGTAAAAAAAAGTTGGGATAAGGTACTCACGTCAGCCAGTGGGACGGCCTCGCCTCAGCGATCTGTATTACGAGGAGTAGCAGCAGCGTTGTCGCCACTAGGGCCGCCGCGCTCACCAGGTACGACGATCGGCTCATTATCTTATTCTTGTGTATATACTTGCCGCGCACAAAATTAAAGAACCCTTGTTCTATCACTTCAATATCAGTGTATCTATATCTCACACTGGGATAACACTGTATGCACCTTATACAATAATTATTTTCCGTTTATATCAACGAAAACAATAAAAAACAACAACTCTTCCCTGTATATGTCACAATTAACGCACAGGTGTATATGATGAGGGCCAATCTCTCTCTCTCTCTCTTTCTCTCTGTCGTGTGGCTATCGCAAAAGCACTGTAGCCGGGCGGCGGGCGCGCGCCGGCATATATACTCGCGCGCCTCGCGGCCGCCCCACTCCTCTCGCGGCGCGCGTACGCGAACAGAGGGAGAGAGAGTGGCGTCTAAGCGCGCACAGCGCGGATGGGATCCTCCCTCGATTGTGTGTAGATAGCGACGCGCGGCTCCTCCTTCGTGTATAACGCGAGAGGGAGAGAGAGAAGTTACTCCTTACTCAGTTGCCGGCGCTCGCGCTGTGCGGATCTCACGGGAGGACCGCTGTATAGCGCAGGTGAGAGCTGTGATGTGCGACGGGGGTGGGAACATTTAGGGTAGGTAGATATACGTGTGCTTATACGAACCAAGGTCGACCTGGCGTGACGTGGTTGTTGCACGGAAAGAAAAAAATCAGTAAAAATTACCAAACTGTTAAGTAACCCTGAGGCAGACCTGAAAATCCAAAAGTTTTACCAAACTTTTTGGTAAT
>UXGD01004846.1:0-15947 GCA_900474315.1 Torymus auratus
ACTGAAGGTAATTTAATATACAAATACACTAGATTTAATACAAAAATAATAAAATTTCGGCACAAGTATAAATAAATACGAAATTTGAAATTTGATTTTTCCCGCCATATATGTGCCGCCGGCCAGAATCTAGTTCGCGCGTTGCCGCTATGCGGCGGAACCCTTCCTTGCGGCCTCACGTACCTAAGTAAGCCTGCTCTAGGAGATATAGCGGCGCGTCGCTTATACTACCTCGCCAATCGTTATCACTCGAACATCTTGTTAGTAGATGGTCGTCAACAACTATTGAAGTTTATTGAATTGTGAATTTATGATTGTTTCGATAAATTATTACGATTAGAAAATTTTAAGTTATTTTCAAGATAAGGCACGATTCTTGATACCACAATCTTGATATTGTATCGAAAACTATATATATAAATATTGTATGATTATTGTCTTGAATATTGAGGCAAAACAATACAATATCAACATTAATCTTGCTATATCGTGAAGCCCTAGAGTTGGATGTTTCTTTTTTTATTTCTGTCAGATAGCTGAATGGTAATATTGATAAAGTATTAGCAAGTTACTGATAAAGAAATATCTATAGATAACTTGGAGACAATCTGGCAAGGTTGGCTTAAGTACTCTCTAGTATTTGATATCGCTGCGAAAGGCAATTTATTGTTTTCTTTGAATAAATTTGTGTAGTACAACATATGTGTATATGAAAAGAGTGTAGTGTTTAGGGATTGTCAAATTATGAAATTTAAATAAAAATTTTGTTTTGGAAGTGAAGAGAAAATTGTAAATAATAAAATAACTAGTAAAATTGTGATTTCATACGGCATTCAGTAGTCAAAATTGAAAACACAAAATATATTTTTTTATTTTTGTTTTATTTATGTATAATATGTTTGTTTAAATACCAATGTTTTTATAGATTTTTGATGGCCACATCGATTTTAGAGATCTTCCTAATATTTTATTTGTGGGAATATATAGATGAATGAGATATGGACACGAATTATTAATCTTTTTTCTCGATGTGTAAACAATGCCAAATTCAGTTATACTTTTATTACTAATTTAAAAAACTTAATATAACCATGCAATTTATAAAATGAATGCAATGTATACAACTTTTATGTACATTTTAGTGAACTAGTAAAAACAGGTTGCCTGTGGTACTTGTCTTTTACTACTCGCAACTTTACCCATAAAACGATTCGTCTTGCGGACCCAGCTGCTACTACTTAAAGAAACCTATATTTGTTTTCGTATGATGTTGGCTTTCTATATATATATATTTATTATTATATCGTATTTCTGAATTCCGCAAATATTTGTGCGCGTTAATAAGAGCACCCATTGCACTCATTAAAATTAAAGAAGAAAAAAAGTACAAAAATAATAATTGGTTTTTGAAAACTAGACTCTGACAAATGACGACGGCAACGCGCGAGCTCAATTTTCACTATTTACCATGCCGCACGTAATGATTAATTACGTTTACTTAACCTGCATTTAACTTAGCAGTTTTTTTCCCTCTTCCGTCCGGACAATTACGTAAATTGCAGCTAATTACGAGCCATTTTCAGAATTTAACTGATTCGTCTCAAGTTCACACATGCGACTTGAAATCCTCTTTCGCCTAATGACCAAGCGCCTGTAGGCGCGCGGCGCAACAAAAGGAGACAGCGCAATGACGTATTACAAACTCATAAATATACCATTGTGTTATATCGGCAAACAAAACAAAGTGTGCCTCGAGTCGGCTCGCTTTCAAGGATAGAGAGACGGAGTCACGAGGAAGATCTTTCAGTCATAGTATTTATTAAGCGGCCTGCCGGCATAATTAGAAGCTCCAGAAAGATACATCGACGCGGCGTTAGTAAAATGCCCGGCGCATAAATAACTTCGGGATCGAGCAGCCCGCGCTCGCGCTGCCGTCTATTAAAGATCTTTCTCTTTCTCTCGCGCCAATAGTAGCAGTTAGCAGCGCACGCACGCCAGTCTCGTCGGGCATCGATAAAACATCTTTATTCGCCATTCTCCCTGTTGCGCGCATAAAGGATCCGCAGCCGGAGAAGAAACAGCAGCAGCAGCAGCAACAGCAGCGAATCGAATATACATAGAAGGCGAGGAGCGCTTTTCCAAAGCACTCAGGCGTGTTTCTAGCTGGCGCATATATGCAGCTTCTAAATAAGAGCTCCACTAAAGCTCTCCCACTTGGCTGCCTAGCGCTGCTCGTATGCGCTGGGAGTGTAAAATCCCGAGAGCAAGGGAGAGGTTTTGCTCATAGGCGCGAGCCAGGTGACCTCAAGTGGGGCGCAGCACTCTGACGCATCGCTAACTCGAGAGAGAAGCACCGAAACAGGAGCGAGCTAAATAGGAAGAGGAAGGAACGACCGTGATTCTCTCTCTGTGCAGCTTATACCTAGTGCCGGTGAGACGGAAAAAAGGGCCAGTCGGAGAAACGCCGAGGAATGCGTGCGCGCGCCGCCCTGGATTTACATATTTTCTCTCGTGCGCGGGGAGGGAAAAAATACGCGACCGACTGCCTTTTCAAGCTGAGATGCTCTCTTTCGGCAGCGTTTTTCCACTCTAATTGCGCTTCTTAGACGCATTCTTTCGACACGTAGCTAAATATTGTATTTCCCTACAAGTATGTACAAATTGCTTCAACTATAGGGTGTATTTACGTTAAGGCTTTCCTCCGGGGCTAATGTTCGGCCTGCAGCTTTGCGTTTAGCATTTTCTATGAAATACTTTTGCTTTTAAAATAAACTCTAGCCGTGCGTACAATGTTAGCAGAAGGGTTTTCTCAAGAATGGATTGTTAAATGAAGTACGAAAAAATTTTAGAGTTTCTACAATCTTTGCTATAGGTTTCTGTAATAACAAACATTCGTTAATTGACAAAAACTAATGGATGTCTGATGTTTTCTTTTCTTTGCGGCGATTTGTAAATTTATCCATAGAAGTAGGAAAAATTGTTTGTTTTGTATTTATCAAAGTGCATTATTTGTTAAAAAAAACGCTCGGTGTAACGATGTTTTGCAAGCTGTACCATAATAAACGTCTGTATAAATCAAATTTACTCTACTTATTAATATTTATAGACATACCGCTTCATTGTGTATCGAGAATTCCACCTATAACACTCTAAACTTTTCTTTGGAATAACGGAGCTATTTTTGTACTCTTTTTGCACTCGAACTGAATATTATGGTTAAAAAGTTGCATTTTCAAGGCTGATCATACCTAGGCATCCTCTTTATACCCCAGTTTTCTTTGGTCACGTAACGGTTGATTTTATTTGACTTTGTCTGGCAAGAAAGCGTAATGTAATACCAAGCACACACACACACACACATATCAATATATCGATAGCTCGAAACAATCATCACTAATCGCCATCCGAATAATCAAATGCTATTTATTGCAATTTTGTTATTTACGGCAGATTTTATTACTCTTACTTGAAGAAATTTATATTTTGCACTCGACATAATTTAGCACACTTACGCTAGCGCAATTAGTTACATCAGCTGGTGAGCTGGTCATCCCTCTCGCGGTTTAAAGAGGCCAGTTTCCGTAATTAATCGGTAATTAACGTCTCTCACGGGGCACTTGCGTACAGCAAAAAGGAGCAGGCAAAATTACGCACGCACATATACACATATACATGTAGACACATTTCTCTGGCTCGGTTGTAAAAAGGTGTGTGCAGAGGCGCCTTGGCTCACCTTCGAGTGCGAGGACTTTTTGCCAATTTAATAGCCGTATCCTACGTTCTTAGTGATAATCAATCCTTTTGAACAGCTCTCGCGCGCACTTTTTCCCGGCCGACTTTATGAGAGTAATAACCTCGCACTTTTTGCCTTCGCACGTATCCCTGTGTACTGTTATACAATATAACCGCGCTGCTTTGCGTTTGTTTTTGATTCATTTTTATCCAGTCGCGCGCGATGAAGAAACCCTGGCCGGCTTCTTCCGCCATATATATACATGCACATCACACGTGCAAACGAGAACCACTGCGCGAAAATAAGAAGACGTCGTCGTTCTGTATTATTCCAACAAACCGTAAAGGGAGAGCGATTTTCGCGAGATGATTTTATGCGCTCCGTGTGTATATGATAGATCGTCTCGTTGTTTCTGGAGGGAAGTAGCTTTCTTCACTTGCACATGCAAATGACGACGGCTTTTTCTCCCTCTCTCGGGCTGCCGGGCGCCTCCTCCTCTCGTCCCGCGCTTTTTGCGCGCATGCGCAGACCCTTCCGCGAGCAATTTGCAAATGATCACGATAACGAGGAAGTCCTCTCTTAGTTATCGCGGCGATCCGGGGCCCCGTAAAAAGCGAAATTATGATTCGATATCACTCGCGCCTTTGTTTCTCCCTGAAATTGCTTTATTTATCCGTCGCCGTGCTTTTATTCCGGCCACCAAGCGCAAGCGCGCGCGTTCGTATA
Source organism: Torymus auratus (assembly GCA_900474315.1). NCBI lineage: Eukaryota > Metazoa > Arthropoda > Insecta > Hymenoptera > Torymidae > Torymus > Torymus auratus. The sequence goes on from UXGD01004846.1 coordinate 4,460, forward strand.
TCCAGCCGCGCGGCGATCCTATCGATGTAATTTATTATGTAATGTTATTATTAGACTGTAATGCATTACGCTGATGCGATCTGCGCGCGCCTTTTAAATGACTCGCGCTATTCGCCGCGCTAAATCAGAGCCGCGCCGGCTGCTAATAATGGTATTTGTTTATTATAATATATTTATGATTTTTTTTCTCTCTTTCATCTCGCACAAAATATGCAAATTAAATATTATAATTATACACGTTTCGGCATTGAGTACATAGATATCGATCTGAGAAAAAGTACTCTAATATGTCACTGTAAGTACCTCGTCGGGCGTATATGTATAATCGTGTCTATAATCACAGAGTGTAAAGTGACACGATATCAATCTCCCCTAATATCGAGTGACTCGCCCAACGAAACGTCGATAATCGGGCTTGTACACAAGATGCGCGCATAATTAATAAAAAATTTTAATAAATACAGTGAAAAAGCCAGGCGAATTGCTGAGAGCGGCAAGTGGGCCAATCAAGTCCCCGGATTAATAAGTCCCTTCCCATATCGATCCGTTTCCCGCCTCGATCACTTTCCCGCCGCTCGGCTTTACATATAATCAGCCAGTGCGCAGCTCGCTCGCTTGCGCGTGCGACTCATCATCGCCGATTGATTTCCCGCTCGCGATAAGCGAGCTGCCCTCCCCTACCTCGCCATTCTCTCTCCTTTCTACCTCTTTAATAGACCGTTCAGCCTTTTTCTCTCCTCGTTGTCGCCCACGTGAAAGCCTGATGGACGATCGCGAGGGGCGATTACGCCGCGGCAGCGTCCTGGCGGCCCGGGGACCCCCGTAATCAGCGCGCGCCCTGCGCCAAGACTAATAATAAAGCAAGAGCGCGCGAGCGAGCCGAGAGAGAACGTGTAATGAACTCGCGCCCGCGCGTGTGCGTGTGCATGTGCGAGAGACCGTGACGTCACTCTACTCTATACCTACCCCGGCTCTCTTTGCGATGCTCTCTTTTCATTCCAGAGCGGCGCGCGCACCGAACGCGATATCGCAATCGGTTTTTCGCGATCCGTTAGATTCATCGCGGCTGCGGCGGCTGTAGCTACAGGCTTGCTTCGTATATATAGAGAGAGAGACGTGCTCGTGTATGTATACAGGTGAGCTCCCGGGGTATCGGTGCAACTGCTGCCGCGCCGAGGCTATGCGTGTAATTGAGAGGCCTTCGATTATTGCGTGAACTAATGTTTGCTCGAGATAGCAGCGCTGACTAATTTCAGATTTATTGTCCGGTACTTGCGGTTACAAACGTGGGAAAATATATTGAATTCTTATTGTATGCTAGTTCGACAATGTGAAATATGACATTTTTGCCTCCTTCTTTGAGGATGCGCTGTGATGGTGTATGACATATTTTCATGATCTCTACAGTTGACATAAATAATGTGTTTGCCTGTGTACATCTGTGCATGCATATGTGTCTGTATGTGGGCATGTGTATTCATTCATATATTAAGACCTATATAAAATTGGATTTTGACCGGTATTGCGACTCTTTGTTTCCGTAATTTTGCAAAAAAAATACTTTTGTTAAATTTTATACTTAATATGAATTATGCACTAAAATAATTTATTAAAATATTAACGTAACAAAGAAATTATTTAGTAAAATTATCTTTAATTCACTCAATTATATTATTATAACGTATTTTATATAATTGATCAATATGATAGATATAATTCGAAATTAATTCGATTATACATTATAATAAACTATTGCATCAAAAAATTAAACAAGTCTACGACAATTGGAACAAAATAATACTCAAAACAATCAATTATTCGATCGAAACACGATGAAGTAAAGCATTTTATTTGGGGATCACAAGTGCCTATGAATTGGCAGCGGTTTATAAGTTGTATTAAAAAAATTATTGAATTAATAGAGGAGAACATTCATAGTGTGATGATTCCATCAAATGGATTATAAAGGAACTATTATGTTATGTACAGTTTAAAAATAAATATTAAATAACCATAAGTAGTAAAAGATGATTCTTGTCAGACGCTGATTTTTAATTCAGCTTTTTATTATTTTACATCTAACTGACATACTTACCGAGGGGATGTACCTCTCTTAAATTAGACCTTTTTTCTAATTAGGTAATAAAAACGAACTTGAAAATCAAAGTTCATGCTAATGTCCTACTTGTCAAGTATACATATTGAAGTAACACGCAAGTCTGCAAAGTATTGACTCGACCGTAATACGTTAAAATGAACTATACTTTTTCACATTTCTTTGTTGACAATCTTCTTTGGAATTTATTTGGAATATATAGAATAATCTCTGCAATATGAGTTACAACTTTTCTGTTTAAAAGCCGTAAAATCTTCAAAAATTAAACTTTAACGAATGTAAAATCTTTGGTCACTAATGCCACTATGCTAATACTTATAAAACTGTTTTCAATCGGTGTTAAACGTATTTCAGTGTAGAGATTTAAATTCTGAAACAATGCTCTAGCCAAAGCTGCGGAAACTTCAATAGTTAAAGAATTTGTTTAAACAGGTCTTGTTTGTTTAAAACTCCTTTGTTTAAAAATTTGTTCAATTTAAATTTATTTGAAACATATTGGTTTTTATGAAACATAACTTTGTAACATTGAGTATAATGTATTCAATGATTCCACTACTTTCCTTTGTATAAAATTTATAAGCCCTGGTTCAAATAGAAATTCGTTTACAGTACAGAAGAGGCAAATTGTTTTCTTTTGCTTTTTAAAGAGATTTTACAAATAACGTTAACCATTCTTAAACAGTTTAAAATAAATATTTTGAAGGAAAAAAAGGCGAAATTTTCACTTTTGGGAAAAGTTAATATATTTAATAATAAAAATAAATTTAATTTGAACCTATATATTGCAAGTGATAGAACAAACTGGTAATTAACAGTAAAATTATGTTAAATTTTATGACTGATTTAATTAAATATCCTTTATAATGACAACATTATAAAACTGTCAGTGAAGCATCCCATCCGAATGACATGATGGCGTAGAAAACCGCTTATCGCCGTGGAATTCGAAGCACGTCGCAAGAATGGCGCATCTGGTTTGCAAACTAGCAGAGATGCTTGCGTCATATCCCGCGAGCTTTTATTTTTACTCATAACAATTAATAACTCTTATGAGCATTTTTCTTGTTTACCATTTGAAATTTGAAATATTGTTTGAGATTGCATTTATATATTCAAAGTTAATATGATATTAATAATCAGTAAACTTTATGATTTTAATATATTCAATACATAAGTTTAGTACAGGAAAAGTAAATATCAATATAGAAAAGTCGAAAATATATTTAAATTGTTCTCAGCCTCAGAATCAAAGATGTTTCCCAAAACACTAAGATATCGCCAGCACAAAACTACATCATCAAGAACATAACAATATAACATTAATATTACTAAAATAAATTAAAATAACCAATCTCCATTTTCTGCAATATTATACAGGATATTCGCTTTCCTCAAATAACTCTTGTTTTCATATTTCTTTGAATAATCAACCCCAAATAGCACAAGAATTCAAATGGTTGACATAAAAAAAGAAGATAATTTTATACAGTTTCTTTCGCGTCCTTTTACGACTTCCTACATCACCTGTACGCGCATCCGCGCGCGCTTTGCGTCCGCACAAGTAAAATTGAAGCGCAAACGATACAGGTGTATTACGGGTTTCGCCGCGCGTCGCTCTCTGCCCCGGGGATGTTTGAGCGGGAGATTGAATTTGCCGGCGATACGACGTGTACTTAAGTTTCATCCCCCCTGGATTTTTAGTACTACCCCCACTCGTATAGTTTATTAGTATGGCAATACACGTATACGGCGCGTTGATGAATTTCCCTCGGCGGAGAGTCTGCTCTATTCATCCGCCCACGATAAGAGAAAGAGAGAGACTAACCACGCCGTCGTTTGTCTGTTACAGATTCATCGTCGTCTGGATGCTGGCGGCGCTCTCGACAAGGTCACGGGTGAGTTGCTCTGAAAATCGCTATATCCTTATACCTGTATGTACGCGAGCGAGAGTAGGTAATTATGATGCTCCAGCAGATTGCCGGGAATTATCGCGCAGACATAAATTGATTTATTTTACATTGTCTCGAGAGAGCTACTCGCCAGTTACTTTCCTCCCTGGAATCTCAATCACGTCGAAATGCAGAGGCGATCCTTCACGTTTCTTTTGCAACATACACGCGCGTGTATATAACGCTAGATTATATTTTGAATGAACGCGAGATTCTAGTGCTTGTGCTTATATGCAGAATTATGACTTTTTCCTCATATGGCCTGTCAATAATGACGCGCGCGTAAATACCACAGGAGTTGTGTGCAATTTCATAAATACACCGTAATACGCGTGTAAACGCGGCGCAATGAATATTGTGCATTCAGGATTAATAACGGAAGAATAACTCAAGGCCAATTACGCGTTCTATCAGATTAGTGTGTGTATGTGTGTGTGTGTAATCACGCGATATTAATCAGGCAAACTAAATAATCTCGCCTTTATTAAAAACGAAAGAAACTTGTTTTCTAATTATCATTTCCCTTATGCCTTTCTATTATTTATTTTGCCATTATGGTCGATAGGATATCTCGTAATTATCCCATTAATACGGGAAATTGAAATAACGAATCTTTATTGAGTATGAAGCTGTTACCGATTGCTTTAGTATTACACCTCTTTACAAAAAGTTAACATCAATTATAAGTGTAAAGCAATGCTATCCTTTACATGCTGTTCATTTTGGTCTATAATAGATTTGTTTGAATGAAATGAAAACGGATATCTGAGCTCTCAAGATTCATAAAATGGTCTAATAAAATTTTAACATCGTTGAATAATATAGTAATATTTATTAAATAAAAGTACCAGTATAAGTTGCAATAAATAAGTTAACATTTTGTTCTTTAACATTTTGTTTTTTCGAAATACCAAAACCATAGCTAAAAGTAATTTATGTAAATTAAGCGATCCTTACAAGGTATAGCTATTGAAAAATAACATTGATAAATTCTACCGTATAATAATTAACGTAAGCACGTCTGTAAGACTAAAGGAGATTCCTGGTAACAGGTGGCGAGCGCAGAGACCGCCGACTTGGAGTCGACAGCCGAGGAGTCGTCGGTGGAGGACGCGACGGAGGATTATTGGACAGGAAGTGGCGCAGGTCCTGACGAGGACGAGCATAGTCGCAACGAGACGAGGGAGGCGCTAGCTCACGAGGCCAGTGATCACGAGGCCGTAAGTACACACACACAAAAGCGACCTTGACACCTAGCAGCACACGGCCACTACACCATACTATTCCCGTACACTTAGAAAAGAAAAGAACCTCCCCTCGTAAACTCGCTCCGCGGGAAAAACAGTCCAAACAGAGAGCAGCGACGGAAGAACCGCCCGCGGCGAACGCTTCCCGCTTGCGCGCGACGAGAGACGAGCGGTCAGTCGAGATATCGCTCGGGATGCAATTACGCGTGCGAGCATCGGGGGAAAAAACTCCCGAGTTCCGCCTCATGCGCGCGCTCGCGCAAAAGAAGAAAGTGAAGAGCCGTGTGTGTGAGTGTAACACGTGCGCGGGCGCTACAAACCACGACGTCGACTCTTCCAACCAGCACGCGTCATTAATAAGCAAACGGTTCCTTCTACGGCGTGTATTATATGTAATGCCGCGATCGATTTCCGATTGATATTTCAAGCGATTTCGGACGCGCTCGAGCGACCGCCTTCGCATGCTCGGCAGCGCGCGTAACTTTGAGTAACGAGCCAGGCAGACTTTATATTCTTCTTTTTTGTTTGGTCTGTGTATGTGGGAACGAGCGAAACGTGCTCGCGGATGACGAGTTATATAATTGTGAGCTGATGAGTATATATATGCGTATAAGTATGTGTCAATTATGAGTTTATGTGTTTATCAGGCTTAACTTCTGATCGCCCATCATAGATTCACGTCGCGCGCGGAATGAGATCTTGGGGCAGTTAGTCAAACATTTTTCTCATTTCCAGAACGCGCGCTACACATCCAGGATACATTTGTTAATGTAATGGGATAAAAAAAAAGTAACGCGTGGTTCGAGATTTATTGAGCGACGGTCGACGCTTTATCGCGTGCTTTTATGGTATAAAGGAATTTTTTCGCGCCGATGATGTTGGTATTTCGCTTCCTACAAATTTGCATTTCACATTATAAAGTACGGAAAATATTGCTGTGATAAATTCTAGCCTTCGATTAAAAATTTTTTATAGCCCCATCGAATCCTTTCAATGTCCACAATGTGTATAAATATCGAAAAGCGGATGAATTTGTTATAAAGGAAGTTTTTCAATTTTAAAAAACGCGATTTAAGAGCCGATGCTATTAAGTATCCGCGTGGATAAAAAAACGGTAGAATAGTTCAATTACCCGATGAGAAAATTTTCTGCGTGCTTCGAGTATAATAAGAAGCTAATATTTGTACACGTAAGCCATCGTCCTCGCGTACGGTGAGGAAGAACAGTGAGAAGCGCGCATGAATGTTATCGTGGAAAATGAGAAGGCAAAAAGTATTCTGAGATTACAACGTTGTTATAGATGTAAGAACCAATACATTCAGTGATGTAATATAAAATTCATTTAAATTCATTTAAAAACAAAACATCCCCCCTGCTAATACTACAAGTCGCGGTCCTTCTTCACTAAGGCTAACTGCGACGAAACCAGTATTATTTTTGAGATTGTAACGAATTCTTGCAAAATTTGAGAGTGTGAGATGAAGTGTAAACTCACTATATATTATATTACCAAATAATAAGTATTTTTATTTATAACGAAATAGATCAACTTCCAATATTCAGTTTGTAGTATACAGTAATAAAACAAATATTTGTTCACAATACTTAACACAAGGGCTAGTTAGACAGTGTGCGCAGTAAAGCAGAAAGTACACGTGTGTGTACACACGCTCCCGTCGGCTCTAATGATTTACTCGGGCGGGCGCAGCGCGCGGAGAGAGAGAGAGCTCGGCGCGGCTGACGCACCGCGAGCGCCGCACGCGAGTCTTATATATATTATCAATGAGATTCCGCGGCGCGATAACGATCGGCCCCGCTTATTAGCCAATTTGTTTCTCCCCTTTCCCTTCCTGCCGCTTCGTTATCACCCACCGCGCGATGTGTGTTTTCTCTCCCGTTATCTTATCGCGCCACCCTATACCCACTTTTTCAACGACGTACTGCAAATACGCCGGCCCAAATATAATTTGTCCGCGCGGCGCCGATCGGCAGTCTGACCGATGCCGATTCCGCGGAGAGTGAGAAAGCATCTGATAATTATATCGTACAAATGAGAAATGATCTTTCTCTCTTTCTCTCTCGTCGTTTTTCTCTCCCTTCACCGTCGGCCAGCGGATCAGTAATAATTGACTTTATCTGCGCGTGCCGGTAAGGTTTTCATTTGCCCCGTAATGGAGAGTAATTTAATTTAATTTTAAGCTTTTTCCCGCGCGCATAGCGGCGATCATTTCTCAAGTAAACGGCCAGCACGCGCGCGCGCGCACTCGCTGCTTCTAATCGCTCGTTCGCGTGGTATTTACTTAAGCACTTGTGAAGTCTGTATTATTTATTAGCCGGGTACACATATACATATATACAAGCGAGAAATGAATAATATTTTCCGACCATTCGTTTTTTAGTTGAAAATATATATATATAAGCACCGTTAACATCATATCTCGACATCATCTCGCTATCCCAGTAATCTAGTTTCGAGCAAATATTTCGCTTTATTATCCTATATAAAAGCTAAAATTAACGAGCATGCCGAAATTGTCTCACCTACTCCAATTATCGCAAATATCCCTCCAGAGATGAGCAACAAGCACGTGTCACCGACAAGTTATAGTCAGGCTCGACAGCAAGCTGAAAATACTTATATACGAAATATAATATATATTAAATGAATATAATGTCGACAGACGTACGTCGCGATAAGAGAGCCTCGACCCACGATTGTGCAATATTAACCGCGTCGAATCTCGCGAATCTCGTTGACCTCCCGCGCGGCCAGTCGGGGATCGAACTCTCTCTCGCGGCGGGAAGAGCGCACAGCGCTGTGGCAAAAAGGGCCCCCCTCAGCCAAATAAACCGCACCGATACTATCTATCTGATAATTTGTGAAATATCGCGCGCACGCGGCGCATCACGTCCGCGCGAACACGGCGAGGGTAACACACGGCGTTCACCCTTCACGTCAGCTAGAGCGAGCGCCTACAAGAAAAGGGGAATGCCGCCATAAACAGTTAGCCCGCAAGAGGGAGAGAGAGCTAGGCTTCCTGCTTCCTTTTTTCCCATAGTCGAAGAGTATATATACGCGAGAACGGCGTCGGCGGCGGCCTCCCTCCCGGAATATCTCGATAAAAGTCCCGGAGTGAACACGATCTTCCCCGTCGAGTCTATATAAGAGAGAAAAAGTATACTTATACGTATAGAGCATGTATGCGCATTCCGATACGCCAGCGCTGTGGAAAAGCGGGGCATTTCGCGCGACTGACCCCGGCGCTAGCTCTCGCGCCGACTAATGACTCCCGACACCCGCGGATCGACGCGCGACCGTTAATCATCAGCCGCGTACATACACGCGTGCCTTATACTACCATCGAAGAGGTGCACGCGTACATATAAGTCCTATACATATCGGAGGAGGGCAGACACAATATCGCTCGCGGCACCGCGTGTCCGTATAATGGAGATGTTAAGAAGCGCGTGAAAATTGCACGGCCGACGTAGCTCGCGGATCGTTATTTTTCTCCCTCTCCCGCGCGCAGCCACTTTTGCAACGGGTCCGAGAGGTGCTGCGTGCTTTATTTTACGCTCTTGAGAGAGAGAGAGAGAGCACTACTCTGTTTGTTTTTGCCTCGGCGCGAAATATCTTCCTGTAATCACACGTCTGTTTCCGAGCTGGCAAAAGTTACGCCGAGCTCTAGCGCGCGCCTATATTGGCTCGTGTGGATAACGGTCCCGTGTATCGATGCGCCGCCGTAGCTCAAAGTTTTATAGGTGATGATACTTATTGCCCGCTGTGTGTATATCGCAAGAGAGAAAGAGAGAGAGAGCACACACAACGGAAACTTGTTTACCCTGGCAATTTAAGGGGGACGTTGTTACCTTTGCGCGGGGAGGCGAGAATTGTTTCTCGACGATTTAACGCCTTGAATTTCATTTTCGCCCGGTATTAGATAAAAAATGTTAGTATAGAATATTGTAACATTCACAGTATACACCGAGAAAATAAAATTGATTGACACAATTAAACCCGTATTTCAATACAGACAGTCAAATCAAAATATTTCACTGAAATATCAATGAAATATTCATTTGATTCAATATGATATTTTTGTTTCAATAATATATAGTTCATTGTGCAACAAGGAGAGAAAAGGAGCTATTTCTAGCGAGGGTGAGGTGTTCAGCACGAGACGGAGACGAGTGCTGAAAACACCTCACCCGAGTCTGAAATAGCTTTTCTTTCCGTGTTACACATCGTATTTTTTTTTTAACGAAGTCATGACAGGGCCTTTTTTACGTGTATGAGTCGGAGAGAGCACAATGGGTACACTTAAGCCTGAGTGCTGGGCAGCACCTCTCTGACAAAAGCCGCTCGCCCGCCCCGATACATAGACAACACGGGAAGAAAAGGTGTTTCAGACTCGTGGTGAGGTGTTCGCTGAACATCTCACTCTTGCTAGAAATAGCTCATTTTCTCCCATTGTTGCACAATGTTCTATTTTCTACTTAAATATATTAAAGATATTTTTTTACCGTTGATGGAATATAAATGTGTATTTAGAAATATATCATAGTCGCGATGCTAGGACGATCTCTTCGTGCTCTGAAGAGAATGGCGATTTAAATCGAACGATTGCCAAAAACATTTGTTATAACTATCTCATGGGTATGATATAAAAAGGTATCGCATAAAATAACATTAGCGTAACATCAGTGTAAGAGATTTCTGCTCTCAATTATTAAGAGATATACCAATCCCGTATAAGAACTTATTACACTTGTAATTTTTTATAGTTATCCCGGGAAGCAGAGAGATTTAACAGTAAATAACAAAAACAACGTTAAAGTACGTTTAAATTGTGTAAACGAGCAAAAAATAATCTTCTTTGATTAACCTAATCTCGGGTAGAGGATAGATGAGATAGCCAGGAAACAATAAAGAATTGTGAAAAAGGAGAACTATAAGCAATGAGTACCGTGAAAATGGAGTTTAAAGCCGGACATTAGGCGACTGTTAATAGCTTTATTAGGAAAGTGTAGGTAGCAAAGCGAGCAAAGCGATTAGGGCTGATGAGAAGGCAAACGTGACGCGATCCCTTCTCGCGCGCTTGCGCGAGCCGGACTTCCTTCACACAAGTTCAGCGGTCAGCACGGCGCTTAGTTGCATCGCCTTGACCAAGGTCTCGCCTTAAACGGATTCCCCTCGTGCGGTTTCGCTTTTCCGTCACGAGTCTTAAGCACGTCGTTAGGCCTAAACTTTCAGATGAGGCTAATTAGCCGCGCTGCCCCCGCGGCCGCCACACTTTTTTAATTAGCCGCTCTCAATACTTATCTCGCCGGCGCGCCAAGGGATCTTCGTAATTTATAGAAACGTCGTGAAGAGCCGCCTCGCAATGTTATTAGTTGACATTTTTCCTTGAATGGACCGATCAGCTTTGTAGAGACATTTAATAAGAGTAGGTTCAACTCTCTTTTTAGGTAGAGTAATGAAAAGCATACTGAAAAGCTGATATGTTATGAGCAACTCTACAGAAAAGCTATAGGTATAACAAGAAAATAAATAAAGATTTTTGTGTGTTGCACACCTATAGGTATAACCGACCAGATTTTTTTAGGTCTCTGAACCTTTTTTGAATTGAAAAAAAATAGTGAATATGGCAAATCTGGGGGCAGGTCTTTTGCCATCAGTAAATTTATTTTAAAAATACTTTAAAATCATTCCTTTTTAAACATTAATCGTTTTGCCTGAAATAGTCGTAGATACATTTTAAAGAACTTTTATTTGCTTTTTATCGGATGAAAACATGCCTACTCTTTCAAAAGTTATATGAATTCAAAGATAAATGCATAGTAGACTAGTTTTTGTAAATATGTTGAAAAATAGCAAAAACTTTCTTCTTTGCATTTTCACAATGTTATGTGTATTTAACGCTCATCTTTGAACTCATATAACTTTTCAAAGAATCGACATTTTTTTATCCAGTTTTTTTTCTTTTCTTTTAATGCTACTCTCACTGACAAAACGATTTATGTATGAAGGAGTTCATGTTTAAGCATTTTTAAGAAATAAAGTTATTGTCCACTAAGCAGCTTACCACTCAATTGGTCATGTTCTCAATATTTTGTACATTCAAAATGGTTTAAAGAAAAACGAAAATCAACTGGTATGCTATATAGGTGTACCC
>UXGD01004847.1:0-15947 GCA_900474315.1 Torymus auratus
GGGATATATATATATGGGTTTGATATGGGAAATGGAATCTAAAAAAATGTCGAATATTTGGCACTCGCGCCGTGGCCATACATGATGAATATCTTGTCCATACTTAGATATGAATTTCTTTTTACACGGCCATCAACATTTTTATCTTAAAAATTAATTATACAAATACTTTTCAAAATATTGACTGACAAGTTAGATATAAAATTAATTCCTTTTAAAAAGAACCAACATATTTTATCAATTGTATAGTTAAAAATCCATAATTATAATGTCTTAACAATTATTTTTTAGTATATACAACATCAATATTACTTTATTAAATATCAAATCAAGATTGGAATTCATTATGATAATTTTTCAAAATCAAGTGAACTGCGAATAGCTCATGGCTATCTAATCCCTCTAGTTTAACAGATAAATGCAATTGTCTCATATCAAAAAGTAAATAATTACTTTGTGTCAAAGACTACATGTTATGGGCAAATGCCGTTTCAGTATGAACTGACTATGAAATTACTATTATGACTGAATTCAATTTCTCATCCAACTTAATTACTGTCTCGATAGAAGAAAAAAACTTATTGTTCATATCAGTATTCACAATATTGTGAAGATTGATGCCTCATAAAAATACGGATAATGAATGAAGTGGTAATTTATTTTTTAATAAAAAATAAAAAAATTATTACCATTTTGATTGATTTTTATAATAATCGAATGTAAACTATTCTTTGTTCACGTCTTCCTGAACTTAAAGTTTACTAATTACCTTCTCTAATAGGGTAGCGGCCAGTTAGTAAAGCCGTTCTCGAGGGCGTGCATATTGGCTGCACATAATGCCTGTTTAATATTACGCCATTGAAGGCGAGGGCATCAATGTTTGGAGTTCGAATTTGATCCGCCCCGTGAAAACTTACATCGTTCCACCCCTGAAAATCAGTACAAAGATTAATCTGGCGTAAATTACAATACCATAATCAAATAACTAAAAATATATCACCACATAGAAAATTGTTACCAGATCTTATATGAGTAACTTTTAGTCGAATTACTGATAAATAATAGATTATTTGTCGTCATTATATAACATTATAACAGACATCAATAGAAAATTCATTACTCAAATAAATATCCACCAAAATAAACAATTTGTATTTATAAGTTTTTTAAAAACGCTTTCACTTTCAGCATTAAATCTTTTACTTACTTATTGTATAATAATAAGCTTTTTCTAAAACATTGTGTTTTATAAAATAATTTTTATTTATACTTTTCAAATTTTACAAGTGTAAAAAGATGTCACCTAACTACAGTTTTCGAATAGTCTTTTGCGCGGGAAAGATACATTTATTAGTATGCACTGGCAAACATTTTGAATCAGTCAAAAAAGTGTACATAGAAATGTAATAATTGTGAACATTAACTATAAGAAACTTAACGGATTGTTATGCAAGAAGAATAGATTTGCAACAGATCGGTACGAAAAAAATGCCTAATAAATTAATTTCTTAATGTGATTCAGACTTCTTAAAACATGTGAGGAAACAGGTAGAGTCAGCTCATTTACGTGACGCACAGCACTTTTAATGATGATTTAATTCGCACACTATATGTTTAGTTGTATTTTCTTATATCTACGATAAGCATTTTTCACTATGTTGATTCGCACATCGTATTTTAATTTGAAATTCAAGGTTTGAAGCGTATTAATGTAAATATGAGGCTATATGGCAGTAAACTTCTGATAAAATATTTTTTATATGTATAAAACAACAATACCCGTATGAAAAAAATTTCTACAAAGTTTCCGACGGCAGGAAAATACTGTGAAAATTATTGTATAGTGGACAATATTATTCTTTATTCTTCTTTATCATTTCTGGTATTTATTTATTTATTTTTTGCAAGCTTGAACATACTTTAAAAATAATTTTGTTATGCTTAAAGATTGTTTTCTGTAGTACTCTTAAGATAAAATAACTTGGCCTCAAAATAGAGAACTATCCAATTTTAATATTTTTTTATTCGATTTTAAAATCTAAAATTAAAAAAAAATCATAAAAAGATAGAAGGTTATTTTAAGTTAAAAGATATTCATAATGCATTATTATCTCTATATATAAGAAGTTAACTGACTTATTCTTAAAAATATCAATTAATATAATATTTATAGAAAACTTTATCATTCGGTAAATTTAGTTGTAATTTAATCATTTGTTGATCTTGCCGAGTCAAGGTAGTTGGGAAAGCATAAATAAATTACCCTTTCGTTAACATTTCCGTGGGCACTGTCACCCTCGCCAAAATTTTAGAACTAGCACTGGTACAAATCAGTTGGGTTTTTTCATTTTTATTTTTCCACATTGCCACGAAAATAATTTTCGGGTGACAGCGAAACGTTAATGAAAGGATCATTTATTTATCCTTTTTCAACTACCTTGACTCGGCTAGATCAAAAAATGATTAAATTACTATTTATTAATAATTTTTAAATTGTCGTCGTTTCACACACCCACACACATTTTTTAAATTTACAGTTCACTTTTAAAAATGAAAATTATTTACCATATCATCAGCTACTATGAAAATAATGTGTGGTCTCTTGTTGGGCCCTTTGTTGCTCCATGTAATTGCTCCATAAGCGCAAAGGCTGACAGCGGCCGCGACTCCCAAAAACGTCAAGAGTTTGAAAATAATCTGCATGTTGAAATAATTTTACAAACACTAAATCCGTACTCTGTCCTGGCAGTTACCGTCGACCGTCATAATCACTTGACAGTTTGCTACTGCTAATCCATACACAAGCCACACATTTTTATTCGCTAGATAGCACTCAAAGTGGAAGGCAGTCTATCTACTTAAATTGCACGGCTGTCATCGGTGTATAGCCGGTCCTGATAAGACTCGAGCGAAGCAATAGAATGCGCGCGTCCCGGCGGAATCACTCAGAATGATTTTGTCCCACAGTCTACACGGTACCTGTCGCATGAGGCGCGCCGCGCTCTCCTCACTTCGCGAGGTCGCAGGTACGTTCGCCTACTGCGCATTCGTAATCTAGCGGCTTTAGCGTAACTGCGGTCGTTACAAGAAAACGCCTCGGAGTGCGACCTTTATGGATAGATTAGTGTATCCAGGAAGCGGAAAAAGTAGCCGCTTGTTTATCGCTTGTTTTAGTGTAATCATTTGTGTGAGGTAAAATTTAAATGACAGCGATATTCTCGAAACCATTCACACTTGGAAATCTAAAGTTCAAATTCTATCGCATCCTCTGCCACGGCTATAATTAGTTACATTTAACACTATCAGTTAAAATAATCTCGTTTTCAGATAATTAATCTGATCTAGTTCTATTTTACCTATATTTTTATTATTTTTTAATGGAGTTTCATATTTAATTAAAGTAGACCAACTTTTTGACCGTATAATTTCAAGGTTCTATTAGCAACAAAGGCCAATAATTTAATAGAAAAATAAGTATTAATGAGTTAATAATGATAATTTTTTTTTATTTGTCTAATTAGGTAACGCAAAAGATTACTGTTTTCTAGCACACACACATAGATCATTATAAAAAATAAACATTTTTTAAGACATTTTAAAATAATACCTTATTTCAATAATAATTTGGTCAGTAATAATATATTCATTTCTCTCAGCTCTTATACTTTCTCCTCTAACAATTGCAACAATTTTTTCATATTTTTTTTTTTAGGACAAATGTATTTCCATTCATTACATAACCCGTGTGATTTTCAGCGATTCTAAAGTTATTATATTGCAAAATAAATTTTATAGCTTCTAAGTATTTATACTCCTTTTTTGATATATGTAGATAATCAGGTGCATGCTTTTTAACCGACTCTCAATTTCATGACTGAAGAAAATTCTCAAATCGATTTCACTTATAATTTGTAAAAACAGTAAGTAATACTAATAAAACTTGCTATCTTTATTAAGGCAATTGTATATAAATCGTGGTTTTTACAGTTATTTCATTAATTCTTAAACTTTACGCAAAAATTATACCAGAAATTTTGTTAACGATTTGAATAATATCTTGTACAAGTTTTTCATGTTGGAAAATTAAAATGCATTGTTACATTCTCGAAGACAAAAACCATATATATAATTGGAATATATCAAAACAACTTTTTTGCTTATAGTTTTGATATGTATCCTAGCGTCGATATGTCAGGAATCGTTTTTGGAATTTCACATCCCCTTAATAGCAAATTGATCATTTAAAGAAAATTTCCTTTACAATTAGACTAATATTTTAATATGTATAAAGATTAATGTGAGCGTACATCGTATTTTCTTCATATTTTTCGAAAAATATGTTTGATATGAGTACAACGTGCTTATAGTTATGAAGTATTGTCTTTTATTTATTCAATTTTATATCTCTCGGCTGAATGTTTATACTAACTTTCAACGTGATGTTTGAGTAAGATTAGCGTCTGCCTTACATTCTTTGAAATAATGAATTATATTGTTAGATCAGTAAACACATCACTATCACATGTATGTACAGTGATTTATCACATAGTTTCCTGATCATGTAACTAGCTGTGCATGTATTTGAGTCAGTACGAAATCGCCACTATTTTTCTATTTTTATGAATAATTTAAATTATTTTTCTTGAAAATGGAAATTATATAATGTAACCAATTATATTAACTTAATCAATTCGATTATTGCATGAAACACAATATAATCAAAAAGATAACCTTTTATGCACAATTGTTTGATACTTCGATTATATAAACTCCATTTTGTAGTCAATTTTTTAAAACCACAGACCATTTAACAATTTCCTATCACACTCACCTCGATAACCGATAGTAAAAACAATCTTCTATATATGTAGCGAATAAAAACCTACTATACGTAGTACGGTTCAAGGTAAAACAAAATAACATAATATTTGTAAAGGTAATAAAGCTCAAAATAATGAAAAACGGATTTTTAATTTATTGTTTTATTTATTTTAATTATATAAATTCTAATACGATGAGACAAAATGTATTATATCTATTTATACATGATTTAAATTTTTCACAATTATAAAAATAAGAAAAAATAAATAGTTATAAAACATACATTTAAATTGTTACTTACATAAGTTCTGATTATAATGAGTTATTACTTAGTTAATTTTTTAAATTTTCAGGTAAGTAGGTTTACAAGCAATTACGACTATTAGTGTACGTATGAAAACAGATTTCATAGCATAATCTTCTTATCATATTGCACACTGAAAAAAATTAATTGAACCAAATAATTGCTTTAGTATGATTTTTTTTCAGTGTACCCATAAAGAAAGCAACTACTTAGAAAACATGTATGCCACCTTAAAATTGTTAATAAGCTTATACTCTTTCGTCATGTAGCTTATAATCAACGTTTTTAATGAAGACTTACGCTGCAATTACATGATTTCGTCAATCAGCAAACATGTAAAACTAAAATGATTAATTTCACTACATGGCTTGTGCTGTACATATAAAATAAAATTATTACAATACCAACTCACAATCATATGCCACGTTTTTACATTTTTTATCGAACCTCACGTATCGTATTTCAAAAAATCATTCGAAATTATAGAAATGAGTTGAAAAGTAGTAACTTCGAACATCTTTTTGTTCTGTTCAATATATAATAGCGTACAGACTCGAAGAGAATTCCTTTTAATACTTTCACCTTCGCGCAGTTACGCATTTTGGACATTATTTAATCTAACCCGACGTCATCGACTCGCAGTCGACCTTCGATTTATCTCCGATGGCTCGGCGGCGGGACTTTGATTGACCCTCCGATCTGGCTCCTCGGCGCCAGCTGAACGTCCGCAGTTGGAGTATCGCGCGCACGCGGATGTTGGGTGATCTTGGAGTCAGATGAAGACGCGAAGCCCGACGATGATGAGCGCCAGCCCGACGTGGGCACAGACGGCGAGGGTGCCGAGGGCCGCCGCCGCATTAGGATAAGCGTACGCGTTGTCCTCGACGCTGAGCCAAGACTTCCACGTGTAATTCCAACGACGTGGATCGGCCATGTAGTCGACTGGTATCTGCATCTGCTCCATCAGGACGTTGCTGTAGCTCTCCAAGTAAAGGTTCAGCTCCGACACGTACTGTGAACATATTTTTCGGCTTGCTTTAGTTTCTTCTAGTGGCGGAAAACCTTCTGACTAGCATTATAAGTCTTATTAGTTAAGATGATGTAACGCATTACAAGTTGCTCACTTTTTCTAGCATCAGATGCGGAAGTAAATTGTATCGTATTTTTTTTAGAATCAATAAAATTACGCGGCCTAATCACGTTCTATTTTTTGCAATATTTGACTGAAAAAAATTACAGTGTATAAAGAACACAAAGTAATCAGGCGATATTACGGATTCAAAGAAACTTCAAAACAGTAAAAAAACAAGGTAAAGTTGTGCTAGTATTTCCGCCAAAAATATTATTGTACATTTACCTCATACTTGCAAATATATTATTAAATTTAATTGATCTATATGCCAGCTGCGCATTTCACAAGCATGCGAAATCACGAAACTTCTTAAGAATTGAAACTTCTCAACTTGAAAATAACATTGAACGTAATGTGTACCGCAGCTTTGAATTACAAAAAATTTTAAATGCACATCATGCTCTTTCAAATGGCAAAAACCTTGCTATAAAAATAAAATGGTTTGGTTACAAAATTAGAATTAATTATACGCAATAAGCAGAACCATAACTTCGAAATCACCTTCGATCTTTTCAATAATCATAAACACCTATTTTTAAATTAGTCTAAAGCAAAGTAATTTAAATTCAATTACAGAAGAAATCGACCTGTAAACAATATGTGATAAAATTTCAGTACTCAAGTCAGATGCAATTAGCTGGCAATGAAAGCTGGCATTATAACTCTTGTTGTTCATCTCTCTATACTTACTCGGGGATAGCTCTTGGCGATATTGGTCGTCTCGCAGGGGTCGATCTTGAGATCGAAGAGGCACTCGGTTTCATTGCAGGAGGGGAAATTGTACCGATTGGTGTAGTACATGTTGGTCATATTCGGCCGGCACTGGACCGAGGCCTGGCTCTGCAGCTGCCACATGGAGCTCTCCTGGGCAACCGGCACACCGAGATGCTCCCGGATTGCATCCGAGACGGCACTTCTGAGGATGCGCGTGGTATTGTAAGCCGGCGCGTTGCGAGCTCGGCCAGTCTCGCCCTCGACGTTGTCGTAGTAACCACGGAACAGCGAGCCTAAATTTCATGCGTATTAGATCATTTTAATCAAAACAATAGCAAAACTCGGATTTTACCAAGATAACACAGATTTTCTAAAAATTTTCTGATCTCGGCATATCTGAAGTCAAAATTAGGGGTTTTCCCACGATGATTTTCTTGAAATACTGTTTTATTATCGAGAAATTCTAGAAAGCACGGAAAAGCTCACCCGAACGAGGTCATATCAATGCTTTTCTCTGCGTTCCAGAGTTTTCCCGATAATGAAACAGTATTATTTAAAGAAAATCTACCTCCAAAACCGACATGTTTTTTTGTGGATATTGGGTAATCAAATGACTTAATTGCTATTCCAGAAACTGTTCTGAATATACACTGCATTTGCAAATAGAGCAACTCTATAATATATGTGCCTAAAACGTCTTACGATGCCATGATAACGCAAGGTAAATATTAATTTTAACCGACAATAGACGTTGATTTCGAAATAAAGGGAAATGATAATTGTGTTGAAAGAAGAATAAAATGTATTATTACCTCTAACGAGTTTGAAACGCTGAAAAATGGCAGCCTCGGTTTTGGTGACTTCGTCAATGTTAAGTAGCAATCTATCGCGCACATTGCCAGTACCGATACTCAAAACATCCCACTGATTGACACCGTCGATCGAGCCGAGATCCCGGAGGTCGCCGCCCGCTACAGAGTACAGCGTCGGCAGCCAGTCCGTCACGTGGAACAGCTGCTCCGAGACGCGACCCTTGCTCATCAGTCGGGGCGACCAGACTGCCGCAACGCTTCGGACTCCGCCCTCGAACAGGGTGTACTTCGTCTGAAAAGATAATATATAAGTATTTTAACGAAATTAGTTGTAAGTCTAAAAGTTTTGTTGAACTTGAGTATAACACGTACACCTCTCAGTGGCCAATTCGATGCCCAATTCCGGAACTTTCCAATCGGCGCTCCTCCATTGTCCGACATGAATATGATCACAGAATTTTTCAGCATACCTTTGTCGCCCAAGGAGGAGACAACCATGCCAAGAGATTCGTCGAGCCTCGCCACCATCTCTGCAACGACGAATTTTCAATGTTTATATAAGTATCTGGAGCTAATTTTTAGCTATAATTTTAAGAGCGCTCGTAAAAAAACTCACTCGCGTAAGTTCGGCGATGGGGTTCGGCGATGTGCTTGAAGTCTTCCTCGTTGACGCTCTCGTAGGGAGGCGCGTCAAGCGGCGCGTGGGGCGCCAGATGAGAGACCTGCAGGTAGAGCGGTCTCAGCGGATCGTGCTTACTGATGACCTCCAAGGCCGTCGACGTGAAAAGATCGGTCGCGTACTGACCTTCGGTGCCGTAAGCCGGATTAACGTTCGCGTGCATATCGAAGCCGGTCATGTTCTGCAAAACACGAATCATCATTTTTCAGACGAATTAATCGAGGTATATATATAAGTACTTTACACGTTCAATGAATGCAAAGATTACTTCTTCTTATTTATATCTTTCAATTTAAGCACGTAAAATTTATGCTCTCGACCGGTATATGCCATTATCAGTGAGAGAATGTAAAAGTTATGGTGTAAAAGTCTGCGCACATATACACTTTCATAATTAAAAACAAAAAAGTTAATTTGTTAAAGGTGATAAATAAATAATTACGAAATTAAAACTAGTAACAGAAGTCTCACCCCTTGAGAATATCGATAATCATAATAGCCGATATAGCTATTATAAAATCCAAGGAAATAATCAAATCCACGACGATCTGGCGTGTGCTGCGGCGTGTGATAACCCACATGCCACTTTCCAATTAGCTTTGTATCGTAACCAAGACCTCGCAGGTACTCCGGTAAAACGCGGACATTCAACGGAATTCCGCGCGGCTCTCCGCCGAGTATTCCAGCTCCTTGCATCCCTGGAAAAGTAACGCAATCGAATAAAGAACAATTCATAGTATAAGTAAAACAGTCATTGTGCAGGCTTTGGTTATACTTACCCAATCTAATGGGATATTTTCCAGAAAGGAACGCCGTTCGCGTGGGTGTACATGAGGGTAAGACATAGTGTCTATTTAAGATGATTCCGTTGTAAGCCAGAGCGTCAATGTTGGGCGTCGGAATTTGAGTCGAGCCATGGAAGCCCACATCATTCCACCCCTATGAAAAAAAATAAGATTAAGTTAGTGAATCAGACCAAAATCGTTAAGTAGAGTTAAATAAATTGATAAAAGACCTGTTATTTTAATCTAATATATAATCTTAAACTGTTTCCGTAAACCCTTTTTACAGCGTAATCTACGCATTTTTCAACGTTACATTAAATCAATGTAAAAGTACATTTTATGCAAAAAGAAACCTTTTAAATAGTCCAAAGTCGGAAATATCCGAACTATGTAGGAAAAGAAGAGGATAAAAGCGGTGCGAGGTATGTTATGAGAGCCGATCCCGCAGCGTTTCGGATGGAATTTTATTTGTTTGACGGTCAGCGGCGTGAGTCACATTGTGCATCGTGCGGCCGCGCAGAGTCGGCATCGCGTCGCGCACAGAGAGAGAGAAAGAGAAAGAGAGAGAGAGAGAGAGAGAGGGCATCTTCCTCCCGTGTGCGGAGGCGTAGACGACGCGTTAGCCGTCGTAATTGTCTCAACTAATGACTACATTAATTCAAGACTCCGTCTCCTCCCCGCGCGGGTCCCGGGCGCGGCTGCAATGCGATTACATTGGATTAAGTATTATGGAAAAAAGCGAGGCGGAAATAACAGCCGCCACGTACGCGCCCGCCTATTATTACAATTACTCATCTTTTTTTCTTCGCCCCCACCTTCGTTTTAGCTAATTCAATTTCCAACCTTTTTTCATCAGACCAATTGGCCGCATATGCACGAGCGAGCGTTTTGGGAGGACTCGCGAGCGTGTCGATATTTGTTGATGCAATCAATTGACGTGATAATAAATGCTTCCCTGTATAAACAGCTTGATGTTTATTTTTGGTTATTAATAAATTATTAAAGTATATACAAGCTAGAAAAAATCTATTTTTTCTAAAATATATTACAGTATAATACTGACTTTGAATGCTCTAAAGATAGAATACCATGTTGTTTGCGAAGTAAGTAAAGATTGTTGTTTAAATAGAGCGTAACAAGTAAAATGTGCAATATCAGTCGTATTCAATTAGCAATTGCGAAGTTGGAAACAAAGCGTTCCAAAAATAAACGAGAATATCCCCCTTTCAAAATTGGCAAAACAAACAAGACAGCTCATCCTCTGGAGTAGTTTGGCGCACTTAAGCGCGGAGCCCTTAACAGCGATAAAACACTTGCGCGAGTCGTGCGCCCCATCATCACCTCATTACTGCCCGGGTCAAGGCGGTAGCAGTGTACAAACGGCTTGGGCACGAGCCGCTCGACACAAGGAAAAAAAACGAAGGAACGGGCCCGCAGGATGTCGCGATAATCGAATTCGAGTGCGTATATGAGAGCCTCTCACCAAGTCGTCGGCCATGAAGACGATGATGTGCGGTGGCGAGTCGAATTGGCCAGCAGCCCTAGCCAAGAGGCCGGCGAGCGTCAGCAGGGCGAGACACCTCCGCATCCTCGTCGCGGCCATCGTGTGTCTTTCTATCTCACTCTTTCGCCTCTTTCGTCCGCGCGCTCCCAATCACCTCCTCCTCGCGCGAGTTTATTGCTCCTTCACTATAGGCGTGTTTTGCTCTCCCCGACGATGTACTGCTCACTTGATCCACATTTGAATAAGCCTATACGTCATGGGGCAAAACAAAATTAGATTAATGAGCGACTGTTTTTATTTGTTTCTTAAATGTTACCTAGCTTACTCAAATTCGTATATTTGCTTTTTCCTTTCGACATTATATACTCGCTTTACTGCGTAACAAAATTTAGCGAATTAACACGTGTGAAACACTCTTGTCACCTTTCGGAGTCACCTAGCTAAATAACGTTAAAATTGCATTGACAAATAGCAAACATCCGGAAATAACGAAAATCGGAAGAAAAATAGAAAAACGTATCGCTATTATATGCAATTTCCACTCTATTAAAATCTTTTTCTACGATTTTATGAATCGTCATTTCCATAACTGTTTTATTTTTTTAACAAAAGCGTAATGTATAGTTTTTAAACTATCTTAGGAATAATTTCGTGCAATATTTTGATTTATCCGAAATATTGTAACATTCAACTTATTGAATAAGGATTTTGTTATATTCAGAGTAAAAATGGTACGTTATACATAACAATAAATCGATCAGAATATTGTTAATACTAAGTCATTGCAATTATAATGTGTATTTAATAATGCAGCATAATCGCATTTAAAAGAGGATCAGAGTAACATTTAATTATTATTCCATTTGTCTAAAGGCGGTTGTCAATTATTAAAATTTTTAATTGAAAGATAATCCTCTCAAATGATAACTGTATTTATCTAAAAGAACTAAATGATGTACTAAAACTTTGTTACTGGTGCAGTAAATTCATGATATTCACATTAAAATCAAAAGTTGTGTTTATTTAAATTTCAATTTACTTACAAATTTGTTTCAATTAGGTGCGTTACATTTTTGCACAAATAAAAAGGTAACACGATAATATATTTTATATTGTACCTTGAAAATATAAAACTATTATGAAACAAATACAGAAATACTTTATAAGAAAATAATTCTATATTATTCGAAAAAATTAAATATTTAAAAGTAATTGTTTGATTATAAGTTAATATTCGTCGTTTTGTTAATATTTCGAAAAGGTGACACATTGTGGAAAAACCTATGCCTCACCAAACACCTTGAACTTAAATAAAACAGAGAGTCAAAAAATCAATGCAAACGTTACCAAGTAGCACTGGAGAACACCACCGCCAAACACGAATAAGGATGGTAAAAAGAAGATAAACTAAAACTAAAAAGTGAAAAGTCACGGACAGTACACCACCGCGCCTCAACGACGCTTGCCCAACTGAGAAGCCTGACGGATGACGGACGGGACTTTATATACTCGGGGGCCGGCGAATCGCCGACGTCGTCGTCGTCGTCGCAGGGCCCGCGAGCGCCGATGAATGGAGCCGAGGGGCGCGCGCCGCGTAAAACTGCTCCTACTACTTACGCGAGGACCACAGAGGAACGAGAAAGAGAGCGAGAGAGAGACAGAGGAAGATGTCGCATGCAGCCACGACGATTGCGCGTAACGAGCCACGACTTGACTCCCGTGCACGCTTAACTCGCTCTATGGGGACTCCTCCCGCGTCTATATAATATGGCACGCGACAACCCCGTTACGTTCTAAATACAGGCGACGATTGGGTCGAGCGTGGTGTACATACAAGCGGGCGCGAGTCAGCAATCACATGGCTTTTTCATGGAAGAATAAAGAACCCGCGGCTACGTTTTGATGTTACCCGCCCAGAACGAGATGCCGGGCTTAATGCTCGATGACGATGAAAATGGGATAAATAACCGGGATGACAGTTTGTGAAGCGAAGGCATGCTTTTATTGATAAGGCCTTTCCATTCGTCTCAACTAATATCTTTTTACCCGTATATGTACGGGTCTTTCAGTTCACTATCAATTCATATCATTCGCTTTAATATGGCAACACCCTGAAACTTATATAATTAGCGGAAAGTACGCAGAGATAATGCATTTTAATATAGCAGAAGATTAAATTATGTTTGAACCATTATGACATTAATTTTTACTTTGAACAATTTTAAATGAAAACCACTCGATTCGTACTAAACCTTTATAGTATACAAAATATTAAGACTGATATAATAATACCCCCCTACTATTTTGATAGTTTGATAATTATCCAATAACTTATTGAAATTTTGAACGAATAGACTTACATATACCTTTACAAATGAAAAAGGTACAATAAAGGTTGTTAAAATTTAACAACAGGAACCTGTGTAATATAATGCTTACCTTATATATAGAATTTATTTCTAGAAACAAACTTCTATTGATGGATACAAAGTTTTATAAAATTATATCAATTATATTTCATTTTATTTGTCTGAGAGATGTCAAAAAAATTACGAACGTAAAGGAAACTTGCAAAGCTTTAGCTCCTTCGAAACATCTTTTTAACCATTTTCTTTAGATTATGCTTTGCCTTTCTAAATTTTATATAGGTCAAGAGATTAGCAATCGTTATAATTAAATGAAAACCTTTAGAGGAATCTCAAAAAAAAGAAAAAGAAATAATTATTTATTCAGTACACTTATATATTTATTTATATTAACCATATACTCAACATTAATACTTATTTGTTCATATAATAATAACTGTGTTAAAAATTACATGAACATATAAAAGTAGCATTATTCTCGAAATAAATGAATATGCAGCGCGCGTACTCACTTTCGAGATTATTTGCGCTGGGCGCAGTCGCGCGTAAGAGCAGAAACAGTTAAATTTGTTTATATTTCAGTCTTATAGCATCATTTTAAATTACACCCTTGCCATGATAATTCAGGCTTGTGCGCCTTTCCAAACACATTCGAGATTAAAATAAAAGTCGCATGACGCGGTTACAGTACATACATGCCCTCGAGCAGACTCATCATTCCGGCCGAAGAGGGAAAATCGGGAAGCACGCGCTGATGGCGCTTGCTAAACGGCAGCCGGACAGCATTAATGTATCGCCTTACCGAATTGACTAATCCAATCTAAGACGGCGAAGATGAGAATTATATTACTCCGGCTCGCGCTTACCGCAGCTGCCGCTGTGTTCCTGTCCGGAGAGTCGGAACACTCCCCATCGCGCGCGTATATCATCAGCGACACACGCGCCTGCGATGCTTGCATCTGTTTACGAGACCTCACGAGAATTAAAACGACACGCGCTCGCGGCGCCCGGTGCTCTTTTCGAATTTACTAGCTCAAGTGACGTAAACGCGGAGAAGCGCGACCATTATCGTACTTGATATTTCACGTTTCCGTGCTCGAAATACGCCTCCAGTCATTTCCTTACTATCCAGTCACCAACTATACGAATATAAATAAGAAACACTCTAATTGATGATTTTCTAATATTTATTATTGAGCTACATAAAGTCATAGCTGTTTCGTAAATGCAGCCTCATTTAAGTTACTCTATTGTTTATAAATAAGATATATATTTATTCTGATTTTGAGTAAAAACTAAAAATTATTTTTAAAAGTAATTATAAGGCGAAAAAGAACAATATATAAAAAAATTTTAAAATCAAATGGAAAATGCCAATGTTGTTTAAAACTTACATAAAGTACTTGAGCAACTGTTAAAGTATTTAATATAGAATAACACTTTTAAAGCGTTAACACAATTAAAAAAAATAATAAAAATAAAAGAAGATTGCTATAAGTTTTAATAAGACGTAAATTGCAATAATGTGCTTAAAATAATCTGTGAGAAGTCTGTGTTTTCTTCGCAAATGCCCCAAATGTGAAACTTGGTTCGTCTGAAAATGTGAGAAACAATCAATAATTTCTTAATATACAAAAATATGTTATTAAAACTTTATGAAAATAATATTTTACTTGGTACTTCAGCTTTTGATTTTTCAACTTCGTTATTTGAATGAGTTGGAACTTGATTATTTGCATTTGTTTGGAATCTCCCAGGTTGCGCGTCATGAGGTACCATTGGCGAACAAACCTTCCCCATCATTTTCTCATAATCAAAGCCTTCATCCTCAGAAGCTAAATCTGAATAATCTATAGCATAAGATATATAATGTGTTTATTAAATTATAAAATCCTGTTTAATGTAAAGTTAAATTATATTAAAATAAATTTCATTATACAATAAAACGGTTTACTCTGATCATAGAAAAGACTGTTTTTCATTTTAAGTATAGCACTTAATTAAGAATATCTATATGACAAAAGAAATCTCAAGGTCTTGAAGCCTAAATATGATACTACAGCAATAAATATGATATTCGAATGAAAGAAACACATGAATTCATCCATCAGAGAAAAGGTTGGCATAATTTGAAATATTAATGGAGCTTTTATGAAGGTCTTGAGGAACATTATACTCCCGGTCACTTGCTTTGCACACCCAGACCACATTTTAGATCATCGAAAAAGTTTTACCTCTCTGCTTCTCATTGGGCTACGAGAATCGACGGAGGCTCATTGAAAACATTGAACCAAAGAGCTTTAGAATTCATCCAAAGGTAAATCTATTTTTCTAATTTTTGTGTGCTGCATAAAAGAATTAAATCAACTTTGAATAAGCGTAGTTTTTGAACCAATGGTTGTAGGATAATTTGGCAAAAAGAATTAGAAACCTTGAAGCAAACGCTTCAATTTCATTTTTTGTAAAGTTTTTCAACGCTGTATTTCAACGATTTAACGATACTTTTTAATGAAAACTAGGTGCTTTTAAGGACGTTCTCCAAGAAAACGATTTTCTTGGGATTTTTCTGAAACTTGCAGAGAACGTTTGATTTAATGTCCTTAGTACATGCTTCAAAGCCCCGCGTCCATAGCGGTATTTAAAATAAAAATATTTGACTTTAAAGTTTTAGCGTTAACACGGGATCCCTATCAGCTAAGCCTGTTTAAAAAAAACCTTTTAATTTACTGTAAAAAAAGTTTTCTTTGTTTTTTTTTTTTTTTCAATCGTAAGACATAAAACTAGAAATCAAGAGGAATAATATGGTATAATTTTCAATATGGCGAGCGAT
>UXGD01004848.1:0-15945 GCA_900474315.1 Torymus auratus
TAAAAATCAAATGAAAAAAGGAGCCCGCGAGTTGTCTGGTTTCTTAGCTCTCGGCCGAGTTGTCTGGTTTCACCTCTCACCCGACGATATGTAAAACATTCTCTAGCTTCATAAATATGAATATACAAATATCTTTGTACGGAAACCTACCAGAACGTACACAAACATACTAACAATTTAACGTATTATAACACTTCTTTTACCTTGGGTAGGTTACCTACTGTAGAATATTGCACAGTGCTGTACATTCTCATACGTTTTTGTACGCTTGCGCACGTTTCTGTACGTTTCCGTATGTCCAGGAATGAATTTTTTGAAATAAAAATATTTTCAGTACATGGACGTTTCTGTAATTGTTTGAACCAGGCTGTACTTTCTTGTACCCTGACCTACATTTCGAACTTACAGTAGTTGTACTATAATTCAACATAGACGTTATACGATTATTATTTCCATACGGGTAAAGTACAAAAAAGTAACGTCTAAAATAAATTACAGCGATGGCGACTTCTTTGGTAACATGGTCGTCGAAGCCGCAAATGCGATCAAAGTTAGCGACGGAAAGGGAGGCTTCCTCTACCCCATCAAGGCCGTTAACGTACTGAAGGCTCACGGAAAGAGTGTACGGGAATCCATCATCATTCCAGGCTACGCGCTCAACTGCACCGTCGCCTCGCAGATGATGGTGAAGAAGGTGACAAATGCCAAGATCGCCTGCCTCGACTTCTCGCTGATGAAAGCCAAGATGAAGCTGGGAGTCGAGGTGCTGATCAATGACCCGGAGAAGCTCGACGGCATCCGCCAGCGAGAGTCTGACATCACGAAAGAGCGCATTGAAAAGATTCTGTCGACGGGCGCCAATGTCATCCTGTGTACCGGTGGTATCGACGATCTGTGCCTCAAGGTAGGAGGATTTTATTTATATTGATATATTCCATATTTATTAGAACTGTAGAAATTTACAAGAACGTATACTAACTAATTTATCTTTTCGTGTTTTATAGTATTTCGTAGATGCCGGAGCAATGGCTGTTCGCAGGTGTAAAAAGATCGATCTCAAGCGTATCGCTAAAGCCACCGGCGCCCAGTTCCTGACGTCGCTCACTAATATGGAGGGCGAGGAGACCTTCGACGCCAACATGCTCGGCGAGGCTGCAGAAATCTCAGTCGAGAACGTATGCGACGACGAGCTTATAATCATTAAAGGGTAAATTTTTCTAATCAAAATACATTTACATTTCAACCATATCCGTGCAGGAACAAAAGCCTATAATTTTGAAAACTATTTCCAGACCGAAAGCCAGGACAGCGAGTTCTATCATTTTGCGCGGACCTAACGACTACTACTGCGACGAGATGGAACGTTCAATTCACGATGCTTTGTGCGTTGTGAAGCGTGTCCTCGAGAGCAAATCGGTCGTCGCTGGTGGTGGCTGCGTGGAAGCTGCTCTTTCTATCTACTTGGAAAACTTTGCTACCTCACTCGTAAGTGCCCTTATATTATATATATATTCTTAAATGTAGGTGTTGTTACTGATTGAATTTTACAGAGCTCCCGGGAACAACTTGCGATAGCCGAGTTCGCCCGCTCCCTTTTGGTTATTCCCAAGACTTTGGCAGTAAACGCGGCGCAGGACGCCACGGATCTCGTTGCTAAGCTCCGTGCTTATCACAACTCGAGCCAGACAGTCGCCGATCATGCTCATCTCAAATGGTATGTTATTAATTTTTTTGAAAAATTTATTTTGACGATTATTCAACATCAATCTGTAATTTGTTTAGTAATTGAAAATTAATAAAGGTCAAGTTGTACTTTTCCATGATTGATAATGTGGATGAAGAGAAATTTTATGGATAAAATGTTTATTTTAGGGTTGGATTGGACCTTTTGGAAGGAACGATCAGGGATAACAAGAAAGCAGGTGTTTTGGAGCCCGCAATTTCCAAAATCAAATCACTCAAATTCGCTACCGAAGCTGCTATTATCATTCTGAGAATCGACGACATGATTAAATTGGACCCAGAAAGGAAGGAGGGCAGTGGATATCAGCAAGCCATGGAATGCGGCCAGCTTGAAGGCTAAAGTTAATTTGAATGTATTAAATGTTTACTTATTTAGATTATTATATCACTCGCAGATTTTTTTTTTACGAACATTTTATAATGGTCCAGTATTTCATTTTTACTACCTACAGGATTGGAAGAAGTTTGGATGGTCGATGAATGTTAAGTGAAATTTTTATGACCGTTGTAAATCCAAAAAGAAATATTCTCATACATACCTAGCAAAATAATTCTCATGTTACAATCAGCGAAAGCTTGTCACACAACAAATGCACTTATGATAAAGGAAAACATTTTGAATAAAGCTTTTTCATTAATAAGTGAATTATTATTAATTTATTTGTTTTATATTCTTATCTACAAACAGTAAAATTAAATTTTAATACGGGATTTACAAAACTTAACGGAATTTCGAACCGGAGATCAAAAATATAAGAAAAGTACCGAAAAATGCTACTTGCAATAATCCCGTCGCAATATAATTTTATTATTCTTATTTTTTCACCGACTTAGTTTTTTTTCTTAATAAAAAATCGCACAAGTTTTGCGAGGCAAACACTTTGCCGCGCTTTCTTTAACACAATATATTACATCATTCGCTTCTTTCGACAATTCTACAACAAGGGTATAGATCGTCCAATTAAACTACATGTCTAAGAACATAACATTCGTCACTGGATATCGCTCGTTTGATATAGTGCAGAATGCAATCTGCCGCTTTTTTGATCCTTTAGAATTGTGCAGAACATTCACAATTTTCATACACAAATACGCACAATGAAAACGAATAAATTTTGATGAGCCTTTAAAATGCAAATTTAACACAGGAAAAGATGAGTTTTTAGATGATATTGGTCAGCAATTTTATAAAATCATTTTCTTTCAATACTTGAAAAATAGTATATTAAGAAGAGATTATAGCCAAATTTAAAAGTTTTTAGACATGTTGTCTTGAACAATTATTTTCTATAGTAACTGTACAGCATATTATCACTTAATAATTTTTAGATTTATATCTAATTTAAATAAGTATTAAATCACAAGAGTAACAGATTTTTTTATTGATTTTTAATATTCTAGCAGAATATTTTTTAACTAAAAATATATTTAGACTATAATTTTGGTGAAAAGTTTTTACAATATTGTACAAAAATCAATAAAAAGTAATATAATATGCTGTATTAAATTATTAAAACCTTGTAACAAACTCATAAAAGAAATGTTTTAAATTTTATGAATTAGTTAGAAGTATTACTTTCACTATATTCCCCTCTTAAATTAATACTAATTATTTTATGTTTTAAGTTTTAACATCATTTGTATGATACTGAATCGATTATAATCGATTTTTTTTAGATCCGTGTATAATCGATTCCGTTAATGTTTGTTGAAACTCAAAAATGATTTGCAATGAGTTCGAAAAATTTACAAATTTTTCACTCATGAAAAACGATGAGATATGCATTCGTTTTCAATTTCTCATAATTATCTTTTGTCATCTCTACAGGAAAAATTCGAATGTGTAACTGTAAAAAGTGTCTTGTGAGATCGGATATAAAGTAAAATGAAACGATAAAATCGTTCTATCTTTTAGCATCTAACAAAGTTTGTGTAGAAATATACTCTTTCTTAATTTTATATATTTATATAATATATGCATATTTATCGAGGTCTTTTATTAGTGGGAAATAAATATTTATGGTCTCATAAGTTACGTGATTGGCTCTTACTTGAAAAGAAAACCATGCCAATATGTAGCTATTATACGCGTATTACGCGATCAATTTGTGAAAAAGAATGCATTTAGAGTGACGGATTGTCGAACTTTGGGCCTTTGGTAACGTAAATGTCAGCATATGAGGATTCTTGACTGATTTCCAGAACTTGGAATTTCTTCAAAACCAATAAAGTATAAAACTTTTGCGCAGCCTGAAAGAAGAAGTTTGATTGTTACTTTCATCTTAACAAATAATCTGATCGTATAAAGAGAAATTGTAATTTTGCATACCTGTTTGCGACTGTTTTTGTGAGTCATCTCGGATAATGTCAACGAGTCTCTGGCGTCTAATTTGTTTTTAATGGCGTGATACATGTGTGCCGCTCGTTTGTTTAGAACACGCTCCTCGAACTGTTCATACGTTTCATCCATTTGCTGTTCCTCTTGCTGTAAATTGAAAAACAACGCTAATTAGATAATGCAGAAAAAGTAAACATTATATAATGCAATATAATTAT
Organism: Torymus auratus; assembly: GCA_900474315.1. NCBI lineage: Eukaryota > Metazoa > Arthropoda > Insecta > Hymenoptera > Torymidae > Torymus > Torymus auratus. Next base: position 4,300 of record UXGD01004848.1, read on the forward strand.
TTTACGCACCGGTCCAACGGAAGGCGGAAATTCGTAGTCTTCGTGGTTCCACGGCGTGGCTGGTCCTCTTTCTGAGATAGCACCTGGCGTGTGAGCTGACGGATGTGCCTCGTCGTAGCCCGGCATATACGTAACCGGTGGTGCATTCTGGTCGTAGCCCATGTTTTCCATCTGCGGCAAGCCATCGGGAGGGGGTATCGACGCTGGAGGCTCTTCGTCAACGTGTTCTTCTGCGGTGCCGAGCAGCGAGCTGACCTCGTTGGGCGGGATTTGCGGCATTTCCATGGCCATGAGGTTGTCCGCAGACGTGCCGGCGCCAATCATATCGGACTGGTCGACTGCCGACATGATACTACTGATATCAGGCACTGCAGGTTCCTGGGGTAAAGGTACTTCCGGCTGGTGCGCCGGTGACGGTGTGTGTGGCATTTCGGGGACAATAGCCATACTTGGCTGTTCTACAGGCTCCGAGATGCCCGACGGTTGCGTATAGTCGGGTTGAGTTGGTGAAGAAGGTTGCTCTTCATCAGCTGGTGCTTTGCGTTTACGCGTCGAGCGCCTAGGTTGCATACCACTTTGTTCAAACACGGGTTCGGGTTCCTTCTGCTCGTCCCTCATTTGTTCCAAAGGCAATGCTTCGTCATCGATACCGGCTATTCTTCCAAAGTCATCGTGGTCATATGTTTTGCTGGTCAAATGCCGTTGGTAGTTCTTGAAATAAAGAATTACCCATTAAAAGTGAGTATTGACAACTACTTTTATTATGCACGAATCAATAGTCTAATATTTACCTTAAATAATACTCTGGCTGGAATGGGCCTAGCAGGAAGAGCAAATAGTTTTTCGACTCCGCCAGTTTCCTTCCAGTGCATTAATCTCTTGGTTGGTGGTGCTAAGTCTAACGTCGTGACGATATCACTGGTGTCAGACAATTGTGCTTTCATTTCTTCTCCAGAAATATTTTTAACTTCGTCGACAATCAGCTTTCTCTTACGTTTGGCCTTTGTGAACCCTAAATATAACAACAACAAAAAAACAGCACTTAGCATTTTATAGTTATGACTAAAAATAATTATTCTAGAAAAGAACTGCAACTACCTTTGAGGGCAGAGGCATCAACTGGTGCTAAGGCAAAGCTCTCTTCTTCATCATGTAACAAAGTTGTTTGCTCTTGTAATGTATTTTGTTGCTCTTCATGTCCATCCATTGCATGGTCGTCTGCTGCAATTTGGGGAGCTGGTGTGAATCGCCTACTTGCTACACTTATTCTACCACCAGCTGCATCCAATCCTGTTGCAGGTGTGTTTGGTCTTGAGCCATCAGAACTGCGCAAAATATTTTAGTTGGGTCTTAATTATATTCAATTTTTAAGGCAAGCAAATATATTATAAAGAAACAATTTTTATTCAATTTATACCTCATTCCACCCATTGGGGATGGTGGTCCACCACCAAAGTGATCTCCCATATCATCGTCTGAATCATCATGTACAGATGGAGCTACAGCTGCAGCATTTGGTTCTTGCTGTTCTCCAATTGAACTAACATCTGGTACAGGAACTTCACCCATTGGAGCCTCATCAAACAAACCTCCTTCAAATAATCCCCCAGCTACCAAACATAAACAAATTGTTAGATTTCTAAATTTATTACACGCTGTAAAAAAAAAAAAAAATGAAAAGAATTTTCAGAATACTCACAAATCATGTCTTGTCCTAAATGACCACCAAAACCATCATCCCTTATAGGAGTATCTATGTCCATGGGTTGAGGTGCCGATGATGTGCCAGCAACTGCTTCTTTTTCTTGCTCCAATGCAGCTTCTATTCCAGCTCCATCATCAGTAAATAACATGTGTCTCTGCAACGAATGAATTTTGATTAGTGAGAAATATACATTTTTTAAATAATTAAGTTTTTAACAATTTTTTAATACATACTTGATCTAAAGGAGCATCAATATTTGATGCATGCCTTAACAGTTCTGGTGGTTCTACATCAAAGCTCATGTCTCCAAAGCCTTGATCATGCGTTACAAGTGATAGACTTCCATAGTCTTCTCTCATTGTGATTTCTTCTGCTCTTGATTGGTTAAGGCTGAATTGAGCTTCAATATCAACATCCCTGTACATAGGTAAACTATGAAAGATAAGTCAACAAAATGCTACAAAAATTGATGATTAGGAAAAGAATAATGAAAACTCACTTTAACTCTGGCATAGCAGTGTCAAAATCATGAAAGACTTCTGGTAATGTGATAGCGTTAACTTCAGCCTCTCTATGTTCTTCTGGTAAATCCACCATTCCTGGCCTAAATGCCATTTTAATTTTAACGAATGCCTCATTGCAGTCTGCCAGCAGATATTTAGCTTTGCGAGAATAAATACGGACAACACCCAGCAACAAGTGACCTGATGTTCGAAGAGCCATTTTAACCTAAACAATTAAATATTAAAATGTAAATTTTTAATACCACCTATGATGGTGATAAATTCTAAAATTATAAATATTACTGGGATTCTCATATGATTTTTAACTTTTATTTTTCTAATTTTTACATATTTATTAACTACTTTTTTAAACCTCACTATTCAACTTGTAGAACAACAAAAAGTATTAATGTTTATTAAAGAAATTTTATATTTTAAACATACAAATCATGAACAAAGCATTAAAAACAGTCTCCAACTCTAAAATTCTTACCTTTGGTTGCAAAATACCATCTACGGACTTTTCAATGTTAGTCTCGAAGACATGGGCCTTGGTCAGCTTCTTATCCCAATGAGCAGCCAGCCAAATCCGGGCCAGAGGGCCCTTCTTGGCCAACACAAAGTGTGCGTAAAACATGTTGGCTACCTTATTTGTTTACACCAGCCTCTCTATAACAGAAACCATATTCATGAATAACCACTTATCCCCAGTCACTTTATACACAGCACTGGCAGAGAGAGACAGAGAGAAAGCATGCACACTATATAACTGTTAACGCAATTATGGAGGGAATGTTTACGCGGCCGCGCGCTCGCCAACCAATGACACCGACTCCATCTTTTTTTGAAGAAAGCAACCTCGATATCGCCCGAATCATATCACAATCGACCAAAAATCTTCGTTCAACAGTCCAACAACGGGATGTAAAACGCGTCGGAACGCGCGCGGGCAGAAGGTGAAATTGTCAACAAAAACGAACAAGATGGCGTCCGGAGAGATTTTGGCGGTCTTCGGGTTAGCGAGCGCGCGCGCGCGCCGCGCGGCAACCGCTCTCTCCCGCTTATATAGGGGGATATAAGTATACGACGACGGCCTCTTCACTCTCACCTCACAATGTCCGATTCTTTGTGAAACTCCCTGGTGAAGTTTGTCTTTAGCCGCCGACGCTGGCCAGGCGCATGTTTTCCACTCTCGATCGCCCCGGGCAGCAGTCGTACCAGGACGGCGACGACGACGTTGACATACGCGACGACTCACTCGCGCACTGGGAGAAAGACAGCGATAGTATTATGATAGTAGTATAGGGAACTGCAGTCTGCAGACGCACGCAGACACGAACGCAGAGCGCACACACAGAGCACACGACTTTCGAGTCGCGCGTCCCTCGGCGCGCTTAACAACGTTTCTGGGTGTAGCTCTGTCTCGCTCCCGCGCGAACCACGTAATGACCCGCTTCCTCTCTCTTTTATCCCTACTACCATGAGATTGTCATCTGGTCATCTCATCTGAGATTATCTGGAACGTGAGATTTAGTTGGAAGAATGTCGATGAATGATTCGAGGGATAATTGGATAGTGTATAGCTTGAGCGTTGTCTTCAATGATAAATAATAGAAAGATGGATTCGTTTGTCCATATTTTTGTTAACCACGTTTCTATTTATCTTCTTGATGTTTAAAGGGTTGTGCGTAGATGAAAGATGATTTTCGATTCGGATCAATAGCGACATCTGCTGTTAATAGCATAAAAATTCTTAAATTCATACCTTACCTTTTCAATTGATAAATGATCAGTAAGGTCAATTGCTTATCATATGCTTATACAGCTATCTATACTAGAAAATAATACTTACTTGACTTTGATTAATAATTCGTATGATCCGATCGGTGATTTTTGTTTTGACGTTAGCTCTTGCGTAATACAAATTTCTGTGTTACCAACAATCGAATTAATTCACTTCGCTTATTGTGTATTGGTTAATAAAACAGAAACCTGTCGTTATAATACGCGACATTTTCTTAAACAATTAAAATTTAATTAACAGTTTGTAGCTCATTCTCGTATCTCGGTTCTGAACCAAAACATTGGATACAGTGATTTCGTCACCGAACTTGATTCCTTATATATAAGTATATAGTGACCACCTCGTTATCTAATCTGGGTGCAACCAACGAAACATAATTTTAGTCGATTTCATCCGTATTTTTCGGTTAAAAATCTCAACGTTACAGCCGCAGTACTGGTCTCCCATCGCAGCGGCTAACATCTTTCATTTGCGCGAGTTTTTTTCTTCAACGATGCAGACGTATACTTTAACTTATAACAGCGCGGAGAGACGTGGAGAAAGCATCGCAAGAAGGAGAGGAAAAAGAAGAAAACGACGATAAGCGAATATAGTAGAATTCATACAGTACAGTAGTATACGAGAGAAAGAGGGAGAGAACGAGAGAGGAGAGAGAAACAAGAAAGACAAAGACAGCGGGAGAGAGAGGGAAACAGAAAGACAGAGAGAGCGCTAGAGAGAGAGAGAGAGAGAGAGAGAGAGAGAGAGAGAGAGAGAGAGAGAGAGAGAGAGAGAGAGAAAGGGAGACCAGCGAGTGGCAAAGAGAAAGAGAGAGAACAAGAGAGGGAGAGCTGAGAGAGAGCGAGAGAGCGAGAGGGAGAGAGAGTGAGAGAGAGTGAGAGAGAGAGAAAGCGAATGAGAAAAAGACAGGCAACCGAATGGGAGAGAGAAGGAGAGACACGTCGCTGGCGAGAGAGAAGAGAGACGCTCGATACCCGCCACATGTGGGGAATCCTAGACGACGCACCAGTCGAAATGGAGCTGCGGAGATACCCTACCTCGTCGTCCCCGTCGTCATAGGATAGTAGTACACATCTATTGTCAGATATAAAATTGAAACAAAGTAAGAAAAAGAAAAAGAGAAAGGGAGACAGAGAGAGGGGCGAGAAAGGGCGAGGATGGAACTCGGCGAGACCCTGAAGCTGAAGCCCATCATCATTGTCACGAGAGCAGCAACAACAAGAGCGATAACGAGAACGTCGTCTGCATCAGGTAGCGTAGGCGCGCTGCTGCACGCGGAGCTCAGCGGGCCCCGAGTGCGAGTGAGACGCCTATAAAAACAAACGCATCGCTCTCCCTCGTATATAATACATCTATATACCTTATACTTGCGCCCAGCAGCCAGCCGAGCGGTGGCATAGCGGCGGATTACAATTCTCTTTCCCTCTTTCTTCTCTCTCTTTTCTCTCGCTGTACGTGTGTGCAGTTTTTTTTTCTTATTCGTCGTCGCCGGGAGGACTATCTCGTGAGTATTATACGTACTACATATATGCAGTGAGAGGTATACATGGTGTCCCTGGTTTGAAAATCAGTAGAGTTCTTATTGTTGAATTTTTTTCTTTTATTTTTCCTTGACAGGTTTTGGAGGTAATTATTGGTACATTGTTAATGCTGGTTATAAGTCTCAAGGTAATTTATCTTTGATGGATTTGCAGCTTCTGAGATAGGGATTGCAGTAGAATGAGGAAGAGAATGTTAATTTGTTGAGTGTATAATTTTTTGGCAAATGATGATAATATTTTATGAAAAACAATTATGAATAAACAAAAATTATATTGTAGAGATAATTAGTTTATTTATTAAATTGTTAATTATTAATTTTAATCAAATATAAATTTTCAAACCAGGTATACAATTTAAAAATATATTTTATTAAAAATTTGAAAGAACATTTTTTACATTAAATTTTACAAATTTTTTACAAATTAAGGAAATATTTAATCTTTCATAACTCATTTGTAGAAATATTCAAAATGAATGACGAGGAACCTGCAATAGTGTCAGGGGACACAGAGACTATTGTGATAAAGCCTGATTCCATAGAGTTACTATTGGATATAGAAGATTCATTCTGGTCAGAAGGAAACTTATTAGAGGAATCTAAACAAGATTCTGGCAATAATTTTGATGAATGCTGTTTTGTTACCCCATCTGGTGAAGTTGTTGCTATAAATACTGAAGATATAGTGAAAACTCCATTTTACCTTGAAAGTTATTTTATAGACAATGATGGGTACAGAAGTAGATCTCCTAGTATTTGTGAGCAGGAAGAAAAGGTTGTCGAAATCGACAGAGTTACTTGCTATGAATGCGACACTGTATTTTGCAATGAACATAGATTATTAGAGCATCTCATGACACATATTGATGTTTATCGGATGGGATGCGATGTTTGTGATAAGGTTGGTCATGTGTGTCATAATAATAAAATATTAAATTATTTTATTTAATTTTGCTTATGTTGTATTGTATTTTCAGGATTTAAATTTAGAGGAAAAATTTCAATTACACATGATGGCAGTCACTTGGCAAAGTGTCTATTATTGTGACTTTTGCAGAAAATCATGTGCAGGCGTTGTTAGATCTAGGGTATGAAAATTTTCTCTTCTGAATGTTTGTATGGAAATTTATATTAACTAAAATGTTTTCATAATTTTTTTTTTTTACATATTTAGACGCAGCCTCCACCCCCTGGAAAAATATACATGTGCCATGACTGTGAATTTCTTATAAAAAAGAGTGGTATAAATTTTCGGACTAATATTCGTTTATATGAAAATGCAGATCCTGTGTGCACACCATTAGATTCTACACCAGAGTTTATTCCTCAAACTGTTCCACTGATGCTACCTCAATCACCACCAGTAACGGTACTACCTCCCCCAGTAACGGCTCCACCTATTCCTCCAGCTTCACCATCACCTCCACCACCAGCTCCGCCACCTCCTCCTCTTGCAGAAGTTCTACAGGAACATAAACAGAAGCCTAATAGTGAAGCTAAGTACGAAGAATGTGAATATTATTCTATGGAAAATTCAACTCTAGAGGATCAAGACTGTTATGTAACTCGAAAAGCACTTCCGAAAAAAAAAGAGAACAAAAAGTGCAGGAGGCCTAAGACCAAGGTGCAAGTTGTAGGCGAAAGTTTGAGACAAACGCTGAAGATGTCGACCAGATCTCACACGAGAGAGAAGAACAAAGCGACGCGGAACTACAAGTGTCGTTACTGTCCGACCGCGTTCACAGAACACTCTGTTCTCATGACGCATTTGCGCGAGAAACACAAGTTCCACAAGCTCAGATACGTGTGCAAACTATGTGGCAAGGAGTTCGCGCAGCAGCGCTGCTACGAGAACCACGTGAGCTTCCATCAACTGTCCAAGAATCACATGTGCTTCGTGTGCAATCTCGCCTTTCTGTCCAAGTCCGAGCTCGAGCAGCACGCGCACATGCACGACAAGAGCGAGATCATAAACACTTACTGTGACGGACCCGAGTGCGTCGCCCTGGACTTGCGTAAGAAGAAAAACAAGACTGCCGCGTGACTCGGTAGTAGTGACTTGCGAGTGTTGCGGTGCGCGTATGCAGATTGTGCTTTTATGAAAGCGCGAATGATTGTGTCACGAACAAGGCTAGTGTTTATTCGAGTTTTCTACAAATTTTTTTTATCCAACTCGCTCTTTCTCTTCTGGTGGCTTTTTAGTAGTTTTGTAAAAATCTCATCCAGGGAAATCGAAGTTTTTTTTTCAGTACTATAGTTATATTTTTTGTTAAATCTCATTCATTACGCCGAATGAGTTCATTTATTAATTTATAAATTGTTTGTAAAAATTCTGAAGTCTTTTCAAATATATAATTTAATTGTTCTAAAGTTTAAAACGAATATAGAAATGCAATGTTTTCAAATTTTTTGTGTCAATAGTATTATTTTAATGGTATTTGTAAAAAAGAAAAATTAAAAAAATGATAATGCTTTAAATAAATAATTCATGTTGAATCTTCATTAAATTAAGGTATGATAAATTATAGAAACATGAAATATTAAATATAATAATTTGGGTAAAAAGTAGTATACAATTGTAAGTTTCGAATTCTACTCAACTTATAAAATAAGATTTAGTAGTTATTTTCATAAATAAAAGTTTGTTTGATAAATGTAATAAAAATTACGAAAAAGGAAAATTTATCAAACTTTCATAGATTCTATATTTAATAAATCAATAAAAATATGAATTTTTTTTCATAAAAAAACATTTATTTAGAACTATGAAAAAATCACTATAAAGCCACAATAAAAAGAAGAGTAATACCACTTATCATATAATAAAAATAAACCTTGAATATTTGATTCTCTACTGTATTCTCATGTAGTGTAAGGGAAACTCAAATATTCAGTTTCTATCACAAAAATAAATTATCTTACTCAAATTATAATATAGTGGAGGAGAAAGAAATACGACTTCTTTATTTGGCGGTGTTTATTCTGTATGCGAATTAAAATTGTTAATTAATACTTTACAATGCCATAATTGAATTGATTTAGGGACCTTTACTTCAATTTTACGTGAGTACAAAAATAGTTTACATTGCAAGTCCCCCTAGGAAATGGACAAATGCGTGATCGTTACATTTATACATGTTTTTTCTTAATAAACGAGGATACATTATACCGTCTTTTATACTGTTGTATTTCCTATCTTATGTTTAAAATATAATTTATTTCTTTCATTAATTTTTTTAAGCCCAATTGTTATGGCAAGCTTTTAACAGCATATTACGATGTCGATGTGACAGAAAATATTACTGTACACACTCGCCAAAGTCAAAAGTATATATATATATATATTTATATAAAATGACTGAGTCAATATAATTTTTCTATTAAGTCGTAATTTATGTTTAAACATATGTTTATTTTTTATATATCCTGTCTTTTGCCATTCATTATCTCAACATAATGTCATAGGCGAGTTTCACGCACTTTCATACGTATTCACAACCGAATGAGGAGACGATCGAAAAGCTAAACTAATAGCAGATAATTAATTTGTAAATAACAGTTGCATTCTAGATTATTATTACACATTTACTTATACATCCGGGCACTTTGTTTTATACTCACCATCAATCAAACCCAACGAAAATTTCAGTTATTCACTCTATGTTAATACAAGTATTTTTACAGCTATACATCAAGTTTCTTTAAATAAAATAAAATACTTGAAAACATTGTTTAAACTTTACAATATTAAAACAGCTTTAATAAAGTCAACACATTCTTATTAAATTAAGTGAAATTTTCATTGAATTTCGTTCATTCGAGCAAATTGACCATGCTTAAAAAAATAACCCTTCCATTTTCAGCTGTAGTCAAAGCATAATTTGTGTATTTTATCAAATTTATGATATGGAACAAGTAAATATACTTCTGTATAGGTAATGATATACGCATAAATTCATTTTTATATAATTTTATGTCGTGATTTGTATAAGTACAGATACTTTGCTCACACTATATCAATAACAATAAAAATTATATTAAAACATCATAATAGTTTGCTAAAGAGGATTTCATTTTTGGTTTTGAGTAATCAAGTTTATGCTTTGACCGAATTTAATTTTCGGGAAACGAAAAAATAGTCTTTCGCAGTGGACTTATGTATGTACACGATGAAAACGAATTTTTTACTCACACGCAGATGCACACTCTCATCAGTCTTCAAAGCGAACTGATTCTTTCAACAGTGTCAGAACTAGAAAGTCATCTTGTGGAATATTCGTTCACTTTAACGGTATAACCAACTAAAACCTTTCCCAATCACTATCGCAATCTGCAAATCGCGTATTCCAACATACATGACAATTTCAGCATAAATTTCATTTTCAAAAAACAAGCATGAAATTTGTTGTATTCAAATTTAACAAATCTATAACACATACTTAATATACTTATAGTTCGATAATTTCACCCATCTCGAGACTAGCAGTATTAACAATTTTTGATACTAAATTTTGCTTAATAATAATAATAATAATATAACTCAATAAAAAGAATGATTGTAAAAAGTTGATTGACATCCATTTTAGTATACATAAACACACTAACTATTCATTGAAATATTAAATTCAATAAAAAAGCTTCTACATAACTGCATATTTCATTAAAACAAGAATAGAAAAAAAAAATTTCTCGATAAGATAAAAAAAAGGCCAACATATAATTGTAAAACTTATATCACGATTATACTTCACGTTTCAGACGCACCAATAACATTCCAACCAACGATATTAAATCTCGTCAATTTCATTATAATTTTTTTTTTTATAATTTTTTTTTCTTATTCTTTTTCTGGGTCATCAAAATATACAAGCCTCCAGCATGCGATTCAATTCCTCCATCATCCATATCAAAATATTTGCTCCGACAATTTTCGTTATCATTCCTCTCTACCTCGCCACTCTCTACTTCAATCATCCGCAAAGTATAAAAAAAAATGCATTAGGATATATCGAAGCGAATTGAATCGTACGAAATCTTGAGAGACACATCTCGCGCACTCAATATATCATTTGCAAGCGTACACCTAAAACGTGTACCCCGAGCTCACTCGTCCGTTCGCGCGAACGAACGAGTATCCCACAAGTCTCAGACGAAGGCCAGGCCGGGCGCTAGCTGGACAACGGGCGACGAGGCTGCTGCGACAACGGCGGCAGCGGCTGTTAGGGCGGCCTACTATCTCGCGGGCATGCTCGGCATCTTCTCCAGGAAGTCCTGCTCGATGACGGACTCGAGGTGAGCGACGTTCAGGTGGGCGTTGGTTTCCTCTGAGCGACGGCTCAGCGCCGCGAAGAAGTGGTGCAAGTCCTGTAGCGATCGTATGTTGCTCGAGGTCAGCAGCAGCTCGCCTGCTGGTAGCTGCGACGGCGACTCACCCTCTTTGAACTGGAACAGAAGGGCCCGAGTGATGATTAGGTTTTTGAGTGTTGTATATCGTTTGGTAATATGATATATTTCAGTTGGTCAGAACAGAACCGATTTTCGTTTCGAATAAATATTTCAGAAAAGTTGCAGATAGTTTAAAAATAAAAACTATAAACAAGAATATCAAGACTTCTTGAGTAGAAATTTCGCAACACTACTGCACGAATTGTATAATTTGACGAGTCTAAACACATGTTTTAAAGAATAACATTCTTTGAATTTAGTATTTTTATAAAAATAATTTTTTTTTTCAGTCTTAAAAATATTTAATAAAAATGACCAGTTTGACAAACATTCCCATACTTTCATTAAAAAAAAAGTAAAAAAAAGGCAGAAATATTTTTTGATCTATTTTATTCTTCCAAAAAATGAATGTAATTTTACGAATAAAAGTTATTTATAGTATTTTGTTGGTTTTAATTATGTAAAGAAATATACTTTTTGGTTTCAAGTGTATACGAAGACTTTTTTACAACAAATCGAGGTCTTGAAATTCAAATTGATATAAATAAACAAATAAGCAAATATATTCTTAATTATACGTTAATAATAATAAAAATACAATTTTAAACTTACATTACGAATTTTTTGGATCAAATTCGAAGTGAAGTTT
>UXGD01004849.1:0-15943 GCA_900474315.1 Torymus auratus
TCGTTGAAATCGGTCGATTCTATGCAAAGTTACGTGCATTTGAAAAGTGCGAAAAATGAGAAGCCCCAAGATAGCATTCTTCACTGTCGCGGCGAAATAGCATCTTCTTCATCGTCACGGCGAGATGGCATCTTCTGCAGCGTCGCGCCGAGATAGCATGATGTCCCCCTCAGCCGTCGGTATGGAAATTCTAATAAAAAATAATCATAAGACTTACTAAAACATCGGTAGATGCTATGATACTAAGTTGCAAATATTCGGAAGCTCGTTGCTGAAGCTCAGCGTCAGCGCTACGTAAGTTACTATCCTGTCTAAAAACGTCCTGTATCTGACTTCTAATTTCAGGGAAAAGATTGACGAACTTAATATACGTCGATAAAAGTAACGCTCGTGTCATAGGAGAACATAAGTGATACTGCAAAAAAAAAAAAATATATATATATACATATACATATAATTGAGTTGTAATGTTTTATATTTATAAAATATCTTTCAGTTTCCATTTATTACAGAAAACCTACTTTGGAATGTAAAAGTTGGAACTGCACCGCTGGTGATGAACGTTGGTCGCCGGCAATCAAATTACCAAATTCTCCAAGAATGTAACCACCCACTTTGACCATATTTTCATGACAAGCTGGTGCTTGTAACGCCTAATAAAATAACAATATTTATTTTCGAAATAAAAGTTTCAGCTCAGTACGTTTCGCTAGGAAACAAAATAATTTACCTCGAAAACTGTTTTTGCTGCATAACCCTGCACGTCATCTCTGTTAATGACAATTTGAATAACGCGATACCAAACTTCTTCTGATACGTAATCACCAGCTATCCTAATGAGATTGAGAATGACATCGACGTACCAAGTATAATCTGTCGCGTATTTCTCCGCTAATATTGCAACCTTCAATACCATCTCTTCTCTTATTGAATAATCTGCGGTTTCGAGGTAGTTTAACATTTCCTGCACAATTTCTTCGGCGTTACTCTTGTCACACATAGCGTATAACAGATCTACTGCTTGCTGCCTCACAGATACATCTTTCTCCATCTTCATTGACAAGATAACAACCTCTTGATGTTTTTTGACCGCTTCGTGAGAGAATTCGGACGTTGCGAGATGGCACATTGACTCGAGAGCCAGGTAACGTAAATTTGTCTCGCGATTCGACAGGAATTGACCAAGTTGGTTGCAAGCTCGCACTAATAAGTTTGGCTCGCTGTCGTTGTGAATGATCAAGCTAATGGCTTCAAAGAGAACAGCGTTTTTCGCATTGGAATGCTGAACTTTCTTTGACTTTGGTGGCTCCTGAGTCTTATTTAATATTGTTTCTAGACATTCGTTCAATCTACCTCTTACACCAGGATCTTCAGCTGAATTTTATGCAAATATATAAGCATGTAGTTAAAAACGTTTTAAATATTTTTAGGTAAGAGAATGAATATATAATTAGTTACCTGGTGGAGTATAGTTTTGTAGAAGTCTCAATAATTTAACAGATAACCAAGGTGCAGGAACAAAATAATAAGTGTAATCTTGAAGATCTGTGTAGCTTGACGTAACAATCTAACAAAATATTTTATAGAAAATTAAAAAATTATAACGTAATAATGTCATTAAGTTTTAATGAAAATCAAATTCATTCAGTCTTACCCTGCTTAAACGGGAAACTGCAAGACTGACGCAACCCTTGTATTCATCAGGATTTCTTTTCACGAGTGCATCAATTAAAGATGCTGCTGCAGTAACAACTCCTAGGTGTTGATCATTTAACAGATGGATAATACGGGAAGTCCACTCGCCATCAGTAACAACTTCTGGTGCAGTTCTCAAAAGTCGTAAAAGACACAAGGCAGCACTTTGCTTTACGACATCCATTGTATCTCTGTATTATAAAGTACATATTAATATTAACAAAATTTTAAAAGTAATGGTTCCTCTTATCAATCATTCTCCTAAAAACTTTCTAATTATGCAATTATTTTACCCTGATACAAGAAGTTTTGGAATTTCCTTGCCAAAAGCCTCAGCCATATCTTTACTTCCAATATTAGCTATACATTGTAAGGCTAGGTTAACATGAATTGGATTACGAGAACCAAGGTCATTCTTTATACTCTGTATGATTAACTTAATTAAATCACTATTTGTATTAACTAAGACTGATATGAAAAGATATCCCTAAAAGAAAAAATATTAATTAAAAACTGTATTTAAGACAAGATATAACACAGCCAAGTAAGGTGCTTACAATTTGCTTCTCTGAATACTTATTGGATGAAAGCAAATTAACTGCTTCCATATGCCCAAAATCAATGTCATGGCCAAGCAAGAAGATAAAGAGCAGCTTACAGACATATTTTTTCTTCTGATAGCCATCAAGTGTTTTGTCACCTTTGAATTTACTTCGAATATTTGCAAGCTCTTTGTTGATCCTCTTAATTTCTGCCTCTTTGCTTTTACCTGTAGTGAAGATTAGTTTTAAAATAACTTTAAGCAGACAACAGTTCAAAACATTTGTTACACCATATATATTAAAATAATATTTACAGGACAGAGTGGCAAAATGCCATTTGGCTTAAAAACAAACTGATCATGTGCATTGACACACATCTATTCTTTTTCTTATTTTAATTTTCAATCATTCAAGTTGCACAAAGTTAAAAAAAATTTACATAATAATGGCCTGAGATTGTTTGTAGCAAAATATTGAATATGCTTCATTGATTTGATATTGCATTAACTTATGCTGTTGCTGAAAAAAAGGCCTGCTCTATCAGTAAGATAGGCCAGTATCAAAACTCCGCCCCCAATTCCCATACTCTGCATGCTAAAGTTTGTAATACTTTGCCTTGACTGAGAGATCTCACCAACCCATTTTTATCATTTTATTCTATTCCATTAACAAGAATGTGCAAGAGTAAGAATATTCGAAAACATAGTTTTTTAATCTTCTGATGTGTAATTTGTTATTAATTTAAAGAGTTGAACTGAGAAAATTCTTAATATTCACAATTTTACAGAGACCAAATCCTACTACTTTTTATGATATTAATTTACTTAGAAACTAAAAATTTTCCAATCTATTACATCATGCTCATACAAAAGTATATTTATACAGAAATTTTGAATCAATATAGAACTGTATCATTATTATAGATGTCAATATATATATATATTTGATTCACTCTTTTCTTTTTATTTATTTAAAATACTCAAAAGTTAAAAAAAAAATATGCAGCTACTTACAATTTCTAATATCTGAAATGAAAACTGCAAGACCACGCATGCCATCTCCACGAACAGCCGGCATCTTGATTTCTTAGTAAAAGACAACCTGTAACAAAAAATTGTTTATCTTTAATATACAGTCATCTATGTATAAGTCAAATATTATTCATATTAATAGTTTCAGTTGCTTATAATTTTGTAAAGAAAAAAATAGATAGCAAATGGCTTGAAATCATTTAACAATAGTCACAACCATATAAATATATCATCTTTTCATGTCTACAGATGAAATCTTTATCATTTCATCGAACCTCTCTCATTCTTTTTCTTCTCCTCCAGCCATACACTTAGCATATCAATTTTTTTTTTATATACAATCACTGCCAATCATTTATGTTTCAAAAGGAGCAAAGTATACACAGAATAAGCCTCTACCTTTGACTTCAAAGCTATTACTTCAGAGCTATTATTGCAGTTGAATTGCTTGTTAACTTTTATCATTGTTATTCTTGTATGCATACACGCACATCAAAAATACAAAACTGCATATTATTCAAACTACTATATTTAAATTCAATTATAATTTTAACAATAATAGACATAATTAATTCTTAATTCCATTCAAACCTGATCATTGAATTTATTACTAAACATCAATGGTTTAATTACAATATTCCTTTCTCAGATATGTATCTCCTTCCACCAGCAAGCAGTTAATTTCTAAACAAGTGCCACCCAAACAAGTGTCATCCTCAGACATACAATTTAACTTGGGGCCAAATTGAATAATCTCTTGGAGCACTGAACAATTGCCTAACGCACATCCCACAGACTCTCTCTGCCTTCCATCAATCGTAACACAAACTCTAAGAAAGATAAAGCTCCAAAAGTTCAATTCCTGTAACCCTCCTTCAATCTACACTTGACAACAAAGCCTGGTGCAACCGCGATTTCCAATATTTGCCTTCTACTCAATCTCACTTCCTCTCTCTCTCTCACTCTCTCTCTCTCTCTCTCTCTCTCTCTTGCTCGCTCTCGACCACCGGCACATCCGCTCCCAAGAGAGAAGGAGATTTCTCATATGCTCCGAAATGGAAAAAGGAGCAATTGCCTACTTATGCGGTATACTTTTTGACAGACGGGTCATCGACTGGGGTAAGGGGGGAGGAGGTCGCGGGGGAGACACTTGCACCGCTATATAGCAGGCGGCTCGATACGAGGAAGGAGAGAGAGAGACGACGACGACGTCGGCGCGCCAAGAGAGAGAGAGACTAGAGAGAGAGGGACGGGAGGCGTATCTCTATATGCACCGCCGACACGAAAAGGATGAGGCAGAGATATACCTATACTCAAAGAGTGTTTTTCCCCGAGAAAGCGCTGCACGCACAGGCCTAGACCGCAGCTCGACCTACACACCTCGTCTCCTGGAGCAGCAGTGCACACTACTTCACATTCACACTCACCACACGTATATACATGCCCGCATACCTATAGTATATCGAAGCTCTGAGCTCCGGTTACAACCACGTATCTCGCACGCCTACCACACAGCATACTACTGATAACGCACGGTCATCATATCTACTTACGCTTGCAGACGCAGAGGGAGAGAGAGTCCTGGGCCTGGATTCCACCGCTGTCGCCGCTCTCGGCTCCTATCGACAGCTACCCACACGCACACTCACGCACCTTCACACGTTCGTCGTCTCCTGCTCACGCACTGTCCTCTCTACTTATCGGGCGTCGTCGCACGCTCTCTTCCCTGCTGGTTCTCTCTCTTCACGCGCCGCACTGACGATCCTTCGGCGGTCTCTCTTCTCTCTATCAGCCTCTCACTCTATCTATCTCTCTCTCGCTCTCTCGCTCGCTCGCGTACGTTGATCCTCGGCTGCTGCTCGCTCCGGGACACGTTCAGCAGTCGCGAACCGCTGCGGGAGCCTCCGTGCCTGTCGTCGCCATTTGCACAACCGCCGCGGACTCTCGATTCGCTCTCGCGCCGTCTGTCTGTCCTTCTTACGCGCGCGCGCACTAACTTGCGTTTATATTGTATGCACGGTATGTATATACTATGAGGGAGTGAGAGAGGAGAGGACGTGGTGGATATATGGATAAGTATAGCGGCACAGTGGTCGAAGATTTGAGAGACGATCAGACGACACAGCGGCGCGTGCGATGCACGAGAGAGTGCAATCGTGGCGGCGATGATATGGCGCGCAGGCGCGCGAGGATATGACAGCGAGCGCGAGAGTTTGAAATTAAGGGGTGCGAGCGATTGTTGCGTCAACGCCGTTATATATATAGGTGGTTTTTGGTTTTCTTCATTCTTGAGGTGAATGTACCTTTTCTGAGTAGGATGAAGTGATAAAACGATAGTTAAAAGTTATAGCTTATCTTTTTGATATTGATCATTCAACAAATGACTATTATCTTAACTGGGGATTGCGATTACATTGTTGTGTAGGGTTAGTCATTTGTTATTGTTTTTTCTTTTTTTTATAAGATTGCGAGTATAGAACGGTAATTTTTATGAGTTTGGTACTTAAAAAGTGAAAATAATGCATTGTTATAATAAACATAGCACAATTATAATATTTTAGTTATTTTACATAGAATGTAATTGCATCTTTGAATAAATATACCCATGGATTACTTCCAAATCATGTTTTTTACTGTACTTTACAATAAGCTATACTCTAATCAATTAGAACCATTCAAAAAATCTTACAGAATATTTTGTGATTTCATTCCTGTGAAAGATATGAAATAGTTATTTGATTTGTAAATGAAAAAAAGAAATTTTGTTCACTCATCAAATACAGTACTTTTTAACTACGAAATTATTTGAATTATATAAATTATATAGTTCATCTATTACAAATAAAAAGTAAATATAGTTAGAAAATTGATTATTTAATAATATATATATTTATATCAAAACAGTCATATTTACAAAGCTAGTATACACTATAAACATCATTTATCCATTTGTTGGATCTTTTCCAGCAACATTTCCATCCTGCCTTTCATCACTGGCTGTCCTTTCTTCGTTTTCTTTGACAATTCCATATACATTCTCTTCTTTTTCTCTTTGTACTTTTTCAGAGCTTCTTCTCGTTCTTGTTTAGCTTGAAGAATTTCTTCTTGTTTTCTTTTCTTCTCGTCTTGCTTTCTCTGAAACTCTTGTTTGGCAGAGAAAAAAGCACCCTTTTTCACTTTTTTTGTAGTGTCACTAAAAAAAAGCATAAAAAGTTATTATTGAATTCTTTTGTTTCTAATCTTTTGTAAACATATTAGTATCAGTCTTACCTTGTACCTTCTGCCGGTTCAGATGGATTAACTTTTTTTGGAAACTTCAATTTTTCTATCTTTTCTTCTTTTTTCATATCTCTGTAAAACTGTCTCACAACTGTCTTCTTCCTTCTTTCCTCCCATTGTTTAACTATTAAAAAATCCAAATTATTAATACAAAAGAAAATAGTTGAAAATGCTTTAATTAAATGCAATATAATATTGAGTCGGATTATTTAGAACAACTAAAACGTAAACAAAACATATGTAAACAACATAACCTTAAAAGTCAGATTCACATTCAATAGCTATTTACCTTTGAAATTGTTGCTGTACTTCTGCTCCCGATATTTCTTTTTATTAAACGGCTTCTTGTCACTCACTCCACTCTCACCATCCGCTTCTTTAACGCGTTTATCACTCCTAAATTTATTTTTACGCTCCATGTTGTCGGCCAACAACACGCATGGACATGACACAAATGATCCTCTTGCAGAAAGTGTAATACATAATCGAGCCGATACCTCAAATCCCTATTTTACCGACTTATGTCCACCTACACCTTTCAAACCTCTCTGCAAGGTGGCGCGCGGCCATTTTTCCCGCGTAAAGCTCGAAAAATTTGAACGCTTGAAAAGAAGGAGC
The DNA here is from genome assembly GCA_900474315.1 of Torymus auratus. Lineage (NCBI taxonomy): Eukaryota > Metazoa > Arthropoda > Insecta > Hymenoptera > Torymidae > Torymus > Torymus auratus. The sequence goes on from UXGD01004849.1 coordinate 7,166, forward strand.
GCATCCCGCATAACTATTGTGCATCTGCTCTATATATGTCAACCGGAAGCACCACTACTGCGGCTATTCTTTACCACTGCGGTAGCGCTGGCGGCGGCTATATTCGCCGATGCTATAAATGAGCGATTGAAATGCGAGGAGTCTCAGGATCAATGTCGCGCGGAGCCGACGAGCTGATCGAAAAGTCAAAGTCAAATATTTCGCGCGCGTCTGTGTACGCATCCGCCTTTGCCTAATTTTCATTCTAATTCGATGCCCGAGGTGCATCACAGAGAGTCGGGTGCATGATGGGATGAAATTTCTAATCGATTACGATGGTCTATAAATAGGGTATAGAGCGGTGGGTGAGTAATTGGTCGTCGTTGGATTTACATTAGCTCCTAAAGTTGATGGTAATGATGTAGAATGTCATTATTGCACTTTTTCACATAATTTTTTTTTTTTTTTAATTTTTTTTTTATGTGTTTGTTTAAGTCAAAACTTGCAGAATTTTATTTTTCACGGCTGTACACAAACGTGTTGTGACGTTATTTTTTCGTATAAATAAAAAATTCATCGTAAACTATAAATATATCGTACGATTGTTTTACTTGTCTGACTTTCCTCAAACCCTTTAATTTCACGTCTCTCAAAACAAACTCTCTGAATATACTTTGAGAAAAAAGAATAATGCAAATCATTCCGAATTTTCGTGTCATCAGTCTCGACTCGTAATTAGCAGTGACTCAAGCATTGAAGCGCACCTCTGTTCCACAATTATCTTTATAAACTTCGGCGCGTGTGTGTTCAGGGGCGATATGTTTATACTCACGTCGGCGTTGGGCAAACGACATCCGGAAATTTCCGGGTGCTATGTTTCGACATCCGTTCTGTAAATACAAAATTGGGATAATAAATATATCGGATGTACTGAGTAATTTCATGCGATTGAAAACGAATAAATAAATATTACTGGTACCTAAATGTTATTCTATTTTCAGTTCAACGTTTTAATTTGACACTCCGACGTTCTTTATTAGAAACCTTATATCTTGTGTATGTTCGAGCATAATGATGAAGAGAAAATATAAATCAGCAGGTAAGAAGTATGCGGTAAGGAATAATAATAAGCATGAGGTATAGCGCCATTTTATTTTCGAAGAAACCATATATTCATGAAATATAATCCTAAGAATAACTTAATTTCTTTACAATGTATTTGCGCAAACTGATACAGTGTTAAATGTCACTAAAGAATCCCAACAGCGTATAATCATAATTCAGTAAATGTATACTTCATTTATATTATAATCCGAAATATATTCAACAATTTTATAGACCATCCATAAGTTCAAGAATTCGCTATTTCTTCTCCAAACCGATATACATCTGCCTCTACAGCGTTACACAAGCGATATTATTTCGGGAAAGTTGCATCGAGGCATCAATACCAATAAATCACATCACCCCTACATATAACACAATCCCTCTTCAGAATTCCCGCAACGACGGCGCTCCGATTAATCGCACACACCTCTTGGTGCATATAATACATTACTTACCAACTCTCGAGATTTTTGGAGGAACGCACATCACGCAGGCGCAACCACGCGCGCGTTAAAAAAACAAGCGAACCGACTAGCGCGCGGTTTATTATTAGCCGAGAGGAAAATTCGAGACAGCTTCTTCGCTTCTCGGCCGCGCTCGTCGCCAAGAGTTGAACGCATCGTTTGCGCTCGCTCGCGGCAAGAGGCGTTTCTCCTCGGTTCTTTTTTTTTTCTTTTTTTCTTTCGGCTATAGGTATAGGGGTGTACGTTTTAGAAGGAAATTTGCGAATGGGTTTTGCTGCTCGGTGTATTTCTGGGAGTGAAGTCAGTATATAAGAGGCGATGCGGAAGGTTGCGTGGAATTTCGGAGGGGAGGGTTTATTTAGGGGAATATAAATTTTAATTACGCGATCGGCGGGAGGAGAGGGTTCGAGACAAGATGAATTACTCTTCGAAGGTATTTTTAATTCGAGTGGAAAATATTTTTGTTGCACAGATGTGTATATATATTTGTCAAATAAGTTGTATGGATACATTGACGATTTTAGAAAAGTGACTTTTTTTTACATACATATATATATATATTTGTAGGAAGAATTAGACTCGAGATAAACCTGTAAATAATGAAAGCTCACAAATTGCAAAATGGTGCGCAATCGTAAATTTGTATAGTTACTGTAATATTCGAAGTTGCCAAGTACACGTCGTATATTATTTTGGGCAGAGTTCAATGAATTATTTATACGAAGAACCTGAAATACGATTAGCCTTGTTTGAGAGTTCACCGAGCAGCTTTGATCTAATTTTCAAATATGCTGTTGAATCGATCAATCGTGTAATGAAGCACAAATCGTAATATTAACTTACACAAATTTACCAATACATCTTAAATATTTTTAAATTTGTATTTTTTTAAAACCACATGTAGATTATTTTATAAAGACAGTAATATATTATTTCATTATATTTATAGTAACAACATTTCATATTTCACGCGTAAATATACCATTAAAAATAATTTACAAAAATTTTCGTACGTTTCTCTTCTGCTCATCTGTACGCCGAATTTTTATTGCGTACGGCCGCAGCGATGATATAATTAACGTTATAGCCTCTGCTTTCACTTAAGAGCGCATAAATGCGTCCCAAGACATGAAGCGTTTTATCGCCATATATAAATTTAGCATCGATTCATAAATATTCGATTCATAAAAAACAATTTACATCGACGCGCGGCGCGGTACACCAACAATTTAAGAGATTCCTTCAATAACGATCAATCACTGCAATACACGAGTGCATACCTCATCGTTGCATATAATACCCCAGAACAGTTATTAAACGATTAACTTATAATCACCGGTGTAACACCTTAACAATAGTCCACGTCTATATAATACCGTATCGAATCGATCTCGCGTTTTACAATGAATCACGATCGACTCTCGCATACTACCTATACGCCATGCATACACGCTTCCTGTCCACGTAATGCATTCGCAAAGAAACATCCAAACAAAAATCACGAAAACCTCGAAAATAAACTCGCCTGTTTTCACGTCTCTTTTTCTCTGTCCCTATATACCCATTCGTCAGCGCAACGCCAATTTCGCGCGCGCGAATACAATCCGCGTGAATCACGCCGCAAAAAAAGGCACATATAAGTAACACCGCGAGAGAGAGAGATAGAGAGCGAGACGCACGAGGATCGTCCGCTTTTGGCGAGCCCGAAGCGCGAGGGAAAAACGACGAACGTCGACAGCGAGAAAAATCTGACGATTTTCTCGGCATATGCGTATGCGTGTAAACAGCTCACACATGATGTGGAGAGAATCGATGAACGTATATACCTATATAAGAAGTGTGGGCGGCGAAGGTCAAGAGTGTGCCTGCAGCCGCGGCGTGTGTAATAGTGACAGCATCGGTTGAGTATATAGGTCCTTGATCGGCGCCACCGCGCATATAATCATGCGTTTTTAAAAGGTGCAGGAGGGAAAGAAGCGGGAATACGGAGGATTTGAGAATTCGTTGATTAATCGTGCCGATCGGATAATTGAATTGAGGAAATTTTGAGAATTTTAATTGAGAGATGTATTTATCTGCAGGAATATAATGATGCGATTATTGTATTTTGGAACGAATGAATAAAAGTTCGTATAGTTAATTTTATCGTCTTTTCAATGTTCAAATTAATAATAATATAAGTTGTGCTTTCTCTGCAGCTATTGATTGAATCTTCAAGAAATCAATGATGATATCTAATCGCTATCTACGCAACCGTAAGGAAAGATAAAAAAAGGGCAAGTCGAGACAGAGCGAATAATCAAGTTGATATATCTTAATCAAGCCGGTATATCCTTTATTGACTGTCTCCTGTTATCTTTATTTTTCCTTCTTCTCCCTAACCCACATACGAATATTTTTGCACATATACTTATACTCAAAAACTGTTTTAATCAGTAATTTCTAGCTAATAACTTAGCTATAACTAGTTTCTTATATGATAATATTGTGTTCGATTCGTAAGATCTTACTTCACATGATGATAATTGTTTTGCATTGAGGTCTATATCGACATATGTATATCAAAGTAGTCGATAACTCGATCCTGTCATACAACTTTGTCCGTGGAACACGTATATCTAAATATGTTCGCTATACGTGCGTCTATAAATTATCAATGTTTTCCAATCTATTAAAAGTAAAATTAATTCTAACTTCTATATCGTTTTCCTGTCTCCTTATCGCTCAAAATAAGATTAAAATTGTTTAAACTTGTATACAAGCAGATTATATTACTCTGACAGCTACACTATATTGATTAACGCATCAATTAATGACTTGATTAATACACCTATTCTATTCGCTACAACTATTCACATAGTGAGTCAGTCTAGCATTTACATCTCAAAGCGCCTCTGATGCATACCTCCTTCAATTGTCTACTATATGTAAACCAACGAGTAAACCAACTATATATAGCATCATATAATACATTACATGACAATATATCCATCGGATCGCCATCCATCTATCCGTCATTTTCTCTTATATACTCCCATTCATCTATCTCCCGAGATGCATCGCAGCATCAAAGCTCTCCGACGACAACGCGGAGGATCATCCACCGGAGATCCATATAAAGTCACTGCGCGCTCTCCCGATCTCTCCTATGTCCCCTGCGCGCGAGCGCGCTGATGACGTCAGTAATCGAGTTCTCCCACGCGCGAGAGCGCGGCGCGCACCTTCGACGCGCCGAGAGGGAGAGAGGAAAAGAATGCGCGTATAAGTATCGAAAGTTCGCGATCAACCGAGATGGCTTCCGAATGGGAAGAAGGGAATAGCGGGAGATATTGGAACGGTTTAGGGACGTTGCGCAAAGTCGGATTATCACGTGGGCGCGCGCTGAGTATGTGTATTTCGATGGTGTTTGGCTTTTTAATCCAAAATGACTGATATATCCGATGCATGAGGTAAAAATACGGAGAATTATAAAGTCATCGGCTATGAGAATTGAGTCAACCTCGACGGCCGGGACGATTCGAAATTGGAAAACGAATGATTCACTTTTTAGGGATTTTCATATGTACATGTATATAAGTAGATACTCTGGCATCATTTTTTTTTTTTTTTTTTTGTTCTTCTCATCCGGCTAATTGGCAGCTACGCGAGCTATGTCATCAATCAATATACCACTCGAATCAGCCATAATTAGCATACAAATTTTTGTGTACACAATGTTGCCGCGACTGGACAAACATATTTGTACATGAAAATATAGGAAAACTTATGATGAATGATGTACGGAATTAGCAGTTGTCAAACACGCTCCGCTAATTTTACGAACAATATATGCTTTTCGCGTTGTTATTATATTATAAATATAGGTTATTTTAATATATTTATCGATATAAATCTATTTAGATAATTTATTGTTAATAATGAATGGGTGAATTGAAAAAATAAATCACTGTATAGAGCCGAGGAAATAAATAATGTCAAACCTATGCTCCGATAAAAAATTAGCATTGAAAAGCGTCAGATGTATTGCATGTGAAACATTATTGTCATATTTATCAGCTGACAATGATTTTATTCTAGCGATTTTAATGATTTACAAGTGCTGTGAGACAATCAAAACATTTAATCTAGTCATATATAATGACAGTTTCTATATAAAATTATTTTATATATAAATTTTTAATTTATTTTCTGTGAATGTCAATTACAATTTTTTGGTTTGAAACTTTATTTTAAAGAATGAGGTTGAAGAAATGTTAATCAAAGATGAAGAATGTTCGATTTTTTCCAAATCCACGTGTAATTCAATCATTTTTGGTCATTTTTCGCGATTTTCAAATGTACCTAACTTTGAGCAGAACCGATCGATTTTAACGATTCTCATCTCAAATTAAAGCTCTTTTTTCTACTTTAATCGCTTTTTTGTAGAATATCTGTTATTACCTTTAATAGCTTGCTATTGGTTAATCATCACTGACTACTTTTCGTCCATTTTTTTCATGTTAAATTTCCATAAGAAAAATGAATTTCAGCTTTCTAAAAAACACTATACCGATTTCCTATGGTCAACACTTTTTTCGTGCATTATATTTGTTATAGAACAAGAAAAACCAGTTGTCAGAGGTTAGCTTAAACTTTTTTTTCGTCGTCTTTACGGAGAAGTTAGAAGCAATTTTTGATGTCCTTCGACATAGGTATAAAAAATTATTTTTCAAATAAAACTATATCCTCTTCCTCCTCTATTCAACATCATTATTTGTTTTAGGGTATACACATCATTACTTACATCAATTTATCTTTATTCTAAAAGCAAAAAAAAAAATTGTTGAACAATAATCAAAGATCGAAATTAATACAAAGATATTCCTAACGTTACTATTTTACTACTTCTCATCTAAATTGAATCCAACCTCGTTTTATCTATATTTAATTCTCATCTAAATTAGTATCCTTAAAAGTATTTTTCCACACACACACGCGTGCTATTATAATACTAATACAGTCATACACATGCAAACAGAATATATAGAGTGTATCTCCCATGGCGACTTAGCCTCTCTCCCCGCGGACTTTCGCTCGGTCTCGATAAGAGGGTCGCTCTCGCCTAAAAGGCGCGATTCCCAAGTTTGAACTCTCCACCGCGACATTGACACACATTCGCCTCACCGGTTGCAGCCGACGGCGGCAGCTTGTCGCCGCGGTCGCACTTCTAGGTAAGTATAAAGAGCCATACGTATATATGTATAATACACGACGCCCTGAATTCGCGCTTTATATAATATCGGTGCTTCCCTTTTTCGCGAGAGCGATTTACGAGTTATACACGTATAATATAAATATACGCACCGGTAGTTTGTAACCGGGCGTCTCAGCCGATTTATGCCGCGCGAAGAAGAAAAAAGCGTTTTGCGATCGTATATATATAAACGAGGATGATAAGATTACAGGCATCAGGCGCAGTAAATTTATATCAAGTGAGGCGACGGTTGGAACACGTTCGTAACGCCCCGTTTGCGAAAAATGTGGATAGGAGGAGGAGATGGAAGGGGAGAATTCAATTTTGGAGAAAGTATGTTATATGGAGATGACGGGTGGTTTGGCTTGATTATAATAATAATAAATATTTTATCACGAGTATTATATGTAAATTAAAAAATTCTAAATAATTCAAACTGAAACGTTAAAGTTAATTGAAATATCGCATGCGACACTTTTGAGAATACGCTTCATAATATTCGACATGAATATAATACTCGAAATGTATAAAAAAATAATTACGCTCTGATTTTATAAATACTTCAAGTCGCACATTCAATAATAACGCTGCGAAAACACATGACATCACGATAACAAAAAAGAATTACAACAAAATCGAGACCTTCTAATCATTGTGATTGATTTTTATAGGCAACGCGGAACTGAACATATACGCTCCGATCGTCTATAATATACACCTCGCCATCGATTATTATTCGATAATAGACTGACAAACGAAACTGTCTCGTAATTGTTTATTTCTCCACAGCATCACACACCTTCCAATATCCATCACTCGTACTTAAAAATACCTAAACCTCGTGACATTGAATTCGTGAACATGACACCCAGATGTTATGCTCTCGTGACGCGTCATCCATTCAGAGACGGACTATATATCCATCGTGACGTTATAGTTTTTTCGTCAAGCTCTGCCTAAGAGACGATGTTTATGCGCGACTTTGGAGACGTATTTTTCGGGCGCTACGTGTCATCGCGGAGGTATGGCGGCCGGTGCGAGAATAGTGTCACGAGTTAAAAAAAAAGTATAAGAAAATCGCTGCGGCGGTGCTCTTTTAGAGTCGGAAAAGGAAGCAGCTACTCGCAAGCTCTCGTCTTTGATCTCGACTTATAATATTCTAATTAGTATAGATGCTGGTGATAAATATTAGACGGAACAACAATGACTGGAAAATCTTCGTATAGAATCCAATTTTGTTCACTCTTCAGCGTAAATTCGAATGGCGCAGAGAGGTCGCGCGCGTTTTCTTCCTGCTCGCTGCTACTTTTTCACAGACATCTTATATTGAGGCCATGCTGACACCCACGCGGCGCTCTCGGCTCTAAATATGCGCATGGATGATAAATCCAAATGGTTTGCTCATAGGACACATCGTAACTGCGATAGTAACTGCTCCGGTAACTGATATATAGTTAAGATATTATATATATATATATACTTTCACCTATAACGGATACTATCGCCGCCTACGCTTCGCACGACCATAATACACCCGTTGCGAAAGAGACTTTACAGCTTCGAGAGGCTTGAAATATGATTTAAAGATTTCGATAAATTTTGGTATAATGCAGCGAATGAATCAAAGCCAAGATTATAGCGTAACGGGTTTTGTATATTGTGTATTATATATTATGATTCTGGGTGAAGGGCTTTTTTCTCGAGAAAGCGTTTAATCCAACGTTGACGAATGAGTGGTTTTGTCGTGTGCAAAGCTAGGTATGAGGCATGTGTATTTCTAGGAATTTTATTTGTCAAAATTTTGCTATATATTATATACTATACTTTAATCGATAAGAAATGATCTTGGGCTTATTAGGGCACAGATGAATGAAGAAATCGTGGATTTTATCGTGAGGAATCTATTTTTACATTTTAACCGATAACTTAGAAGTATAGAAATTAGAAAGAAATGTAATTATTGAATTTATATACATACTTGTACCACTGCTTACC
>UXGD01004850.1:0-15940 GCA_900474315.1 Torymus auratus
GTTATATATATATATATATATATATATATTTAAGTTAGATTTATTATTGACGTAACCAACTTTTACATCTAAATTTATTATAAATGAGTTTCAGTCTACTTCTTTTATATACTTATAAATATTTAACTATTAGTTTTTTAACCTTGTAATTAAAAAAAGTCATACCACATTCAATTGAGACTCCGAGTTAAAGAATTTGTTGCAGGTAGAACAGGAAAGTACGTTAGTTTTCATTACTGGCTGAGGTATGTAACTTGCAGACATCTCGATTCCATTTCTCCGTGATACTATCTCCTTTCCACTCCAGTCACCTAAGCATCAATGTGCGATCAACACTATCTATTTATCACAATTGCTAATGGCTTTCTGTGATAATAAATCAGTTTGAGCACTACATCCATGCCACGAAAAGAGTTTTTTTTATAAAAAGCCATTAAAAACACCTACTTTGTCTAATATTTTATCCCAGCAGTTTAAAAAAAAAAAAATTGTCACATTAGCATGAAAATTTGTAGATAGTGCATGCTTTAGTTTATTTCATATTTCGTTATGCAGAAATGCATTTATCAGGCATCAGTAACAATGTAAAAAGTTAACAAACATACAATATTATCATGATATATATCAACAAATCTGAAACATTCAAGTTTATCGTGTTACATTATTCTTTTTTTTCATAACACAGTAAATATAATTAATATTTTCAATAACGCCATAAAAAATTCACAAAAGAACAATGGTAATTTGTGATCAATAAATAACATGAACAAATAATAAACAATCAAGCAATAAATAATAAGGAAAATAACAATGTACAATCATTCCAAAGCAAAAAGTCAAAAACATAGAACTGTGAAAATTAAAAAGTAGCGTGACTTATGCGATTTATAGAAGACGCAACGAATAAAAGGAATGAAGAGAAAAGAAGTATAGCACAGCAGATTAGTAAAGCAATTATTTTTTTTGGAAGCTTTTTAAAATTCATTGCGCGTCTATATCTTAAACTATAAGATAAACTTTTAACCATCTTACTCTTATTACCTTTTGACATCTTTTTCTTATGACGGTTTCCTGCAAACAAATTTTGATTTATTATAAAGAATAAAACCACATGAAAGACTTGACAGTATTTGATTTTAATTCAGCTTACCATTTAAATGAGTTTGAAGTTGCTGTATTGAGTTTAGATATACATTACAAACGTTGCATTTTAAACCATTTGTTTCTTGATCTTTGCTAAAAGCAACATTAGTTTCCTCTAGAGATGCAAGAATATTCTTTGATCGAATCTAAAAAAATAAAATTAATAACTACATAATAAATAAATAATAAGTATAAAATATAAAATGATTCATATTTTGATATCAAGTTGATAAAAAAAGTATTAAATCATACCTTATGATAATTTTCTACACAAATCAATATTAAAATTTTGTCTTTTTGAAATATTAATTAATGATTGAAGAAAAAAAATGTGTTCAAATTATAAAACCTCTATTGGATATTCATAAAATAGAGTTCTTTAAATAAATAATTTTGACACACAATTACCTGTTTGGCATGTCGAGCCCCTTGAAGATGAGCATCGAGTACAACTTGACTTGTAAAATCTAGATCACAATCGTTACATCTTACTTGTGGTCTTTTTGTGGGAAGATTTCCCATAATATTGTCCACTACAGCTTTGGTTACTGGATCATTCATTGAATGATTCATTCCTCCTTGCATTGGTGTAGTCATCTTTGTTGGTTTAAAGTGATTTTGATGGTTGAGCTTTACTTATAAGATTAATGTTATAGAATATAAAGTACAAATACCTTAGTGTAGGTATGTAAATAGAATAGTAATTCATGACTGATGTCTGCTTACCTATAAAGTCAATAACAGGTACTTGTTGAGGTTTAATTCACGGAAGCAGTAGAAGCGCTGAGTATCGACCGTGTCGAAAATTCTCGTGAGTAGCCCAAGATTATCACAAATTTCTCTGAAGGAATTTCACGAAAGCCTTTCGAACATAAAAAGCGGCGATGTAAGAAAGACTTGGAAGAGGACGATACCGAAATTCTCTTGATTATTTTGTGATTATTGCGCCGATGCGTCATCCATATTCTTTGGGAAAAGGCGAGGTACTCTTGTGGAACTGAACGTCAGAAATAATATCAAATGTTGCCTGACGTGCAGCTATAATATGCAAAAAGTGAACTCGTCTTTGCGTCCGCAATTGAGTCTCGATCTTGAGTGTGCAGAGTGCAGGCAAATGATTCCGACAGCCGACTCACACACGCAGAGAATTCACCGACTGACTCGGCACTCGGCAACGCGCAGCTCCGGAGTAAGTATACCGAGGCGCAAGCAAGCGGCTCTCTCGCGCAGATGGCGAACAAACTTAGTCCCTCTGTCTCTCTCTAGCTCCCCCCCCCCGTCCCCACCCTTCTGAACTCCGCGTCTATCTTCTTTCAAACTATTTATAGCGCTAGAATCTTCTACGCAAGCGCGAGTACTTCCTACTAAGTATAAAGCTTTTGAAAAAGGGACTCGATACTCGAGGTGAATAAGAAAGGCCGTGAAATGGACTGCCGGGCAGGTACAAGGAATTTAATTGATCGACATAAATCCTAATAAGAAATTCCTGTGAATATTGACCCGATTGCGAGGACTCCACAGCTTTCCTACTTTTCGAAATGTTGTAGACATAAAAACTGACGTAAAGAATGAAATTAAGAAACGAGTTCTGTAAATATTTGAATTATTTTAATTCCAGAATAAAGATGATTTAAAAGTCGCGCAAAAGTTGCAACATTCCGGATTCAAATGGATAATCGCGGCGGCTGAGAGTGGAGGGGAAGGGCACGCGGAAGTGGTCGTTAAAAAAATGGGATTTAACGGCGGCCAGCTGCGAAATAATCGATTGATAGCGTCGTTCGGAAGAAGCGCAAGCAGCTCGGCCGACGGCTCTCGAGGAGCTCGGCTGCTTGCCGCCGCTGGCGCGAGGAGGGCGAAAAAAGAAAGGAGCGAAGAGAAGAGCGAAGAGGACTGAGGAGTCGCGGCCCGCTGGCGCGCTTGAGACGGCGGACCAATGAGCGTCGGAGCGGCCGCCTGATCGCTGGGCTTCGCGGCCAATTAAAAGCTCGCTCGCGGCCGCTAGGCGACTGCCGACTGGCGCAAGCGGGCGCGCGATCGCGAGTGTCTGGCCGCCGCTCCGCTGCGCTACGCTACCGCTACGCTACGACCGCCGCGCGACCGCATCTCCCCTACAGAGGTCTCGCGCTGCGCCGTCTGCCCGTGAGATATAGCAGCAGCCATCTTATATTTTGCCTTGGAGAAAAACAGAGTCAACAGAGGCGAACCCGTCTGGCCGAAATGACCCGTCGCCTGGGAGTCTGAGCGAGGAAGCCCCGAGGCCGCGCGGCAGCCGTTCGCGCCGTATGAGCCACTTTTTTTACCACGAACCTGGACCACTACAGTAGCAAAGGTTAGTGCAGCTGCGAGGCGACCAAGCGCGCGAGCGCAGCTATGCGGAGCGACCGAGCGATGGGCGACAGGCGCGCGCCTCCCATCGCGCTGGGGACGAGGGCCGCGTCCTTCCTGGCGCGCCGCGGCCGTCGGGCCCGCGCGCCGTCCGGCCAGGCCGCGACCCTGGGGGCGCGCGCGCCCGTCGCCCCGGGCCCCCCCAGAGCGAGGCCGTCCTCGTGCCCGCGCGCCGCCGCCGCCACCGCCGCGGCCGAGGGACGCGGCCCGCCAGCCGATTTTGCGATGCCGCGGAAAAGTTATGCAATCAGCTGATCGGGCAGCTTGACTCTGTCACTTGTCAAAAATAAATGTTGCTAGCGAGCCGAGCGCGCGCGCGCTGCCTCTAACCTGACGTGCGTTGGCGCGCTTTTCGCTCCTCGCATCGCGCGCTGCTGCCTCGCTTGGCCGCGCTTATATACACAAGCACGCGCGCACCTATCCCCTAGAGCCTTCGCCTTTGGCCACACTGCTAATTCGTTTCTCTGACTATGCAGGTGGATTGGTACGCAGGATATGAGCAGTTTGTCAAGCGCAACCTGACTCTGCTCCCACACCAGCAAGCAGCCCAGCCGCTGCACCCCTCCCAGCAGCCTCAACAGCCGCTGGCCCATCCCCAACAGCCGGACATTATGACATCTATGTTCGAGCAGCAGATCAAAAGTGAGCCTATGGGTTTCTACTCGGTGGCCTCCAGCAGATCTGACGGCTCCAACTCTATGGTCAACTTGTCTGACGACAGGGAAGAGCTCTCCCAACAGGAAGGTCACCTTCAAGCGCAGCAGTCTCTTCAGGCTCACCAGCAGGTCCAGCACCAGCAGATTCAGCAACAGCAGGTTCAGCAGCAGCCCCCGCCTCCAGACCACAGCCCCATCATGCACACCGAGTCGCCCTCCCGACAGAGCACAGGCCAGCAAACCAACAAGGAGGGCAGCCGCTCCAAGCCCCAGCCCTGCAAGGTCTGCGGCAAGGTGCTGTCCTCAGCCTCCTCCTACTATGTTCACATGAAGCTGCACTCGGGCAACAAGCCCTACCACTGTACAGTGTGCGAGGCGAGCTTCTGCCGCAAGCCCTACCTCGAGGTGCACATGCGGACGCACACGGGCGAGAGGCCCTTCCAGTGCGAGCTCTGCCTCAAGAGATTCACCCAGAAGAGCAGTCTGAATACTCACAAGCGCGTGCACACGGGCGAGCGGCCCTACTCGTGCGACATCTGCCAGAAGCGCTTCGCGGTGAAGAGCTACGTGACGGCGCACCGCTGGTCGCACGTGGCTGAGAAGCCGCTGGTCTGCGAGCGCTGCTCGCTCACCTTCACTTCCAAGAGTCAATTCGCCATTCACATTCGCACCCACACCGCCAGCACGACTTACGAGTGCAACATCTGCGGGCGCACCTTCGTGCGCGACAGCTACCTGATCCGGCACCAGAACCGCGTGCACCGCGACATGTCGCAGAACGCCCAGAACCACGAGCCGGGCACGCCCCAGAGCTCGGGTGCCGGAACGCCGGGCACCGGCTTCGAGAGCCCGGTCTGCGATCTGCGCTATAGCGAGGGGCCCTCTTCGCTCGACGGCCTCGGCCAGGGCGGTGGCAAGGGTGGCGCAGGCATCGCTGCCGAGATCGCCAGCCTGGCCAAGCAGAACAGCCTGCAGCTGCCGCTGCCTCTGCTCCACCCCCAGACCACCAACTAGTGCTCGCCCCGGCCGCAGCAGCAGCAGCCACAAGAACAGCAGGAGCAACAGCGGCCGCCGCAGCCACAACACCCGCCGCCGCCACCGCCGCCGCCGCCGCCGCAGCAGCAGCAGCAGCAGCAGCACCAGCAGCACCAGCAGAGTGTCTACCAAACGGCAGAATCCTCCATGGACAGCCCGAGCTCCCATCAACTCTATCCGCACCTGTCTTCGTCGACCCTCGAAGCCTCCGATCTGCATCATCATCATCATCATCACCACCACCCGATTCCACCGCCGGGGCTGCACCCCGCGCTCTACCTCTACGCCCAGTACACCACCGGCAACCCAGCGATATCCTATCCCGAGTATGTACAACGCAATAACACGTGAGATAGTGCGAGCGAGAAAAAGAAAAAGAGAGAGTGAGAGAGAGAGGGAGAGAGAGTGAGAGAGAGAGAGAGATATTAAGAGAGAAAGACAGAGACCACTGTACACATCCGCTTGTATCGGGCTCGAGAAAAACCTGTTCAATAGCTCTCATTGGCGCTTGTATATCGAAACCTTATAAAGGTTGTAAATTTATCAAAGAGGTTCCTCGGCTGACCATTGTTAACAATTTCATGCTTTAATTCTATCTTCTTTGTATTAAGTTTGAGCGCGACAATTTATTCGTAGATTTTATTGTTGTGTGACGATAATAAGGAAAACTATTTGAAACAGGTTTTTAGGCCCCACATTTGAACAATCAAAGTCGATTCGACCGACGCACTCGGCGTGGATTGTCCATGAGTTAATGTTTGTTTTTTACATGTTTCTTCGTGTAATTTTGTTAAGCGTTTTAAACGTTATAAAAGTTAGTGATAAATATTTATATTTGAACGTTAAACTTTCGTTTCTTTTCTAAAGTATTCATTTGAATCTGAATTTCAGCGAGAAGCCAAGACTTAGAAGTTAGAGTTAAGAAATATTAATCGAAAACTAAATAAAGAAAAAAAAGAAAAATATCGGAAACGTAGCTCCACGCAGAGTCCAGTGTCGAAGTCTTTTATCCTGAAAAGAAACTAGCAGCACTCGAGTCGGCTATGCTCGATCAAGTCTTTGCACCTTTCGATTGTCGCAACCACGTCTTTTCGTTATTACGGTCTTCTTTCTGAGCGCGACTATACATAAATATATTGCAAGCATCACACATATTTATATTATATTTTTAAAGGAGTTTTAGTCACTTGGATCTGTGATATAGATAGTAATTATCGTCTGTAAGGGTTTGAATATTGGTTTAACCATTTCGATATAATAATCGAGAGCAAACAAAAACACGAGAAGTAGAAAGGCAAGCAAGCGAGGAAGTAAAACGAAAGCGATGCCACGGAACAAGTCAGAAAAAAAAAATAAATAAAAAAATTGACTGACAAATAATGATTGGACGCGAAAAAGAAGCTATGAAGGTTTCTACCGAAGATTTTTGGTAGACACCCTACATAGTGTTACTATTGCAATTAAAACTACTAAATCACAATAACGATAACTATTATTACTATTATCGCTATCGGGCTAATAACCGGCTGACGCGACGCGTCAGGGCTATCCGTGAGTATGAACAAAAGAAAAAAAATTGTAGTTCTCCATCGAGTCGTATTCCGTTACGTTGCATCAAATGCAGATCTCACTTCGTTTCTGTTCAGTCCGACGATTGAGAATCCGGTAAGATAATCAAACGAGTTTGTTTATTGAGCGACTCATTAACTAAGCATAATCGGATTTATCATTGCACACGAGCAGAGTCTCAAAATTCTTTTTCGCCATGCGCGGCCTCGAGCGACGCGTTTTATTATCTCGAGAGAGCGCCGCGTTGAGAGGAACAGAGAGCGAGAGAGAGAGAGCGAACAAACGAACAAGCGAGAGAGTGAAAGTCCTGCAATTTCTGCAACTAATCGACGACTCGAGCAGACCCAACTACTCCCACTCCTTATTGTTGCTACGATAACTAGATCTGCTAAAATCGCTGAATATGAAATTCTTACGCCACCACGACTAACAAATGTGTTATCACATTTGTGCGCACGTACACGTGTGTGGCCACGCGAACGCGTATAGGCTCGAAAGCTTTTTGAGTTTGCGCGAAATGAAAACATGAGAAAGAGAATAAGACACTGTGGTTCATGCGTCTAATGTCATGGTTTCTCTTTGGCTTAACGAAAGTTACTCATATAAAGGCGAAATGACTTTTTCCCTCTTTTATTTTTTTATTTTTTATTTATTTCTTAGTACTCAAGCATCTTCTACAAACCTTTTTTCTCATTTTCATACACTTTTGCTATATAGAGCGCAGTGAATCATACATAGTTTATTGCGATTACTTTTTTTCTCTCTTCGAGGCTTTAGAACAGAGAGGATGAGCATGATTTTTCCTTTTTTTTCAATATTACACTATATAAAATTGTAGCAAGAAAGTCTTTCCTTTTAGTTCCACGTGCGTAGGCGTACTTACTTTCTTCGTATCGACGATGCTTACCGAAAAAAAGCATAGAGGATATTCGGCGTGGAAGTTATTCTAACCTAGATGACGACGAAGTAAAAAAAAAATTGAAAAAATAAATAAATAAAAAAATGTTGCGAGCAGAGTCTCGCGATCGCAGGGCTGTTATATTGAGCGTTAATTATTAGTTTAATCGTTTTTGCATACTAACGCAAGGCTTACACACATTTACACGTACACAGAAGTACAGAGCCGAAGTGAAACGCTGATATATTTTTATATCTATGCAAGATCACAAAAATTTGTTATTATTTGTTATATTAGGAGAGAGTGGTGGAATCGCAGATCTGTTCGTTTGCTTCTTGGCGACTTTCGACAAGTCAAGCGTGTTATATTACATTGCCGATCAGGGACAAAGCGTCATCGCTCTCCTTCACGTCCATCTCAACTCATTGCTCATTGCTCAGTGTTGTCGCAGCTCCAAGAAGCGCTCTTTCGGGGTAATCTTCCACTACCTGCCTCGAGAGAGCGACTTTTTCACTTTATCGCTTTGTTTGCCTTTGCTAATTTTTTTTTATTCCGCCAATCAAATTAGCATTGCGAATGACAACTGACGAGCACTGCCGGATTAATCGATAATAATCGAGTCGTAATCTTAAAAAACGTTCGACTCCTTGTTATCGGATGCAATGTTCTTTGAAATTATCGTTAGAGCGCTGTTTATTGCAATTTATTCCTCTCGGAGCAAGGCGTTGGAGTTCAAGCACAAAGTCGACTCTAGACACGTTGAGAATGACTCTGTAAAATTGTACATAGAAATTTAGAAGTCTCTTTGATTAGGAAGGAGTCGACACAGAGGCGAAGAAATCGATATTTTTTCGCTGTACAAATAATTTGCCGTTACGCCGAGAGGAATAAAAATGCGCGAAAATGAGACAAAACAATAACCGCTTGATTTGTTCGAAAAGTAGCATCTTATAACCATTGTCCACCAACTAACTCCATTGTCAACAGCCGCGCAAACTGCTTTTGATCGCGAACTCGCGTAAAAATCTACTTTGTACAAGACGCGTATAGCAAAAGGCGCAAAGTCACGGACGACGCGACCAATGGCAAAGCTACACTCCTCTCGGCACTCATTATGCAACGCCTGCTGCTATTACAATAAATATATCGATAACATTGCTGCAGTTTACTCGCTCGCAGCGCTGAATAAGCAAACGCAAAAAACTAGGGATCTCCGTATGGCTCGGATCGTCTCAAATCTCAAGTATCACCCGTGCGCGACTTTTTCTCATACCTTATACTTACTGTCTCGACACCTCCATTGCACATCGTTCGATTAGAAAAATAGGCATTACGCCTTGGTACTTAGTGCCTTAAACTGATTAGCAGCACCTCGCTCTTCACTCATCAATCTTTCATTCTAGCATTCGTCTTGACATTTTCTGTTCCCGCTATGTCTCACTATTTCTCCCGACGCCTTATTTGAGAAATAGCATGAATTTTATCGTAAAGAAAATTTTGCGTTAATCAAATGATCCTTCAAGAAGTACTATTTTTTTAAAATGTTGCGTGAAATGAATAATGTAAACTATATGAGATGGAAGATGATCCATTTTGCCGCTTGACAGTTGAACAATATAAATTAATCCAATGCTATTTCTGAAATAAGCAGCTCGCAGTTTACTCTTTCTTAAAGGATTTGGAAAATCCGAGGTAGAGGAGAAGAGAATTTCGAAAAGTTTTCATCCTCAGCGCGCCTGTTAATTTCTCAGCTCCGGGCAAGTTACGGGTTTCTCCGCGACGCCATAAACATCCGCGATTCGATTCAGCCGACGGTCTAAAAATACGAAAGGTATAACGAGTAGCTTTAAAACGAAAAAATAACCAAACAAGAAGTAAAGGAAAGCAGAAAAGCCGCGAAACGACACGGCTGCCTCCGTGATTTCTCCACTCTCGCCTACGTATAGTAGCAGTAGATAGTTCTTATTTTTATAGAGGTTTTACCGTGCTACCGTAAGTCTTAGAGGCCTGCGTATAATAGAGTTTTTGTAGACAAGTTTTTCATAGGAGGTACTAGGAAGATTAAGAAAAAAAAAACAGAACAAAATAATAAATATATATGAAAAAAAAAGACAAAGGAACGACGGATGATATGCGAGTGCCGATCGCTCTTCCGCAAGTCACACATGAGAAGACACCGAAAATAAATAAGAAAAAAAAAACACTTT
This sequence comes from Torymus auratus, assembly GCA_900474315.1. Taxonomy (NCBI): domain Eukaryota; kingdom Metazoa; phylum Arthropoda; class Insecta; order Hymenoptera; family Torymidae; genus Torymus; species Torymus auratus. The sequence goes on from UXGD01004850.1 coordinate 9,894, forward strand.
TGTAATAGCAGTTGCAATTATATTAAAATTAAGAAAGAGACATGCGGAATTTAAAAGAAATTAATAATAGTAATAAAAAAATAAAATGCGATCAAAGCTTGACAGGAACACGTACATAGTTTTCACCGACATATCCTGGCTAAACACATCCTGTAACGTAAAGAAGAAAAAAATACTGCGTACGACTAGTTACTACATATATACATGTTACATAGGCTATTTTATGTGTAAACAATAATTCGTAAATTATCACTATACGAGACCATAGGTACATATTATACATATATATATATATATATATATATATAACGATGGTACAACTAAGGCAAGTATGTACTGTACATAGCTGTCACTTACCCTCTGCCCACCCACATAAGGATTATATATATATATAATATAAATACATATAAATATATAAATACACCCCATTATATATTACGAAAAAAAAACATTAACCACTGTTATACTACTTATGAGTTACAATAATTATTTGTCACGATTACTATTGATTCTTATTCTATTATGATTGAATGTAGATTATTACAATGATTATTTTAATAATTATTATAATTATGACTATTATTATTATGATGGCGAACAATATACTAATGCTATGTATACTTTAATTAGAGTACGCTTGATCAATTAGCGAAAGTAGACCCTCACTTTTAGTACATTCACTCACACGCAGAGAATAAATGAAAATGGCTAAGGAAGATGTTCTTGCTCTTGAAATTGGATTCTACCTCAATTTTATGGTATATGAAAGGGGAAATATAAATGACAAAAACAAGTGCATTGCATATAGAATTCTGTATATCGATGAAAATTAAAGCACGAGCGTAGAGCAAAAGGCAAGAAGCGTGTCTAGTGAGACAAGGAAAGAATGTGAACGGGGAGACAAAAATAAACCTTTTTATGGTAAATTAGCGCACGGTTGGCCTGCAGCGACCTCACACTGTGATAATTGTAAAGAATATTATTTATAAATTGTAAGATTCGTTGTATTAAGTCAAACGCGTCGAGCAGAGATTGGCGACTCTTTTTAGCTGCCTCCTACCCCTGGGACACTGCAGCTCAAAAGATTCCTGCGCTGAAGCGAGCTATGTCTTTTAGAATTCGTTTCCTAATTTTATGTCTTTCAAGGATCTTTTTTTTAACTTTTTTTTTCGTATTTGTATTTTTTATCTAGCGTATTTTGAAAAAAAAAATGTGTTTCTCGAGACTAATTTCACGCTATATATATTTGTTCTTTATATGTCATCCTTGAACATAAGTAATGTGCTGTAAAAGTTTATATTGTGTCTCGTAACTAGTCTAAAACCTTTTATCTGATTTTTATTAACTTTTTTCCTTTTTTTCCTCAAGTTAACTATGCATGCTCTTTTAAATTTTAATGTCGCAGCCGTGTACGATTAGTAGAGAAAGCAAAGATTATTGTTTTATGATTTGTTTTTTCAACGTCGAACGAAATGAGACAGTCCGAAAAGTTATCCGAGTGTTAAGTGAGTGAACCCCTCCGTACATGCTGCGAAGTGATAACGTGCTGCTGCTGCTGCAAGCACTCTGTGAAGTGAATTGCTCCACACGAGCCATAAAGTGAGCGCGAGAAAGGAGCGACAGCGAGAGGAATAAATTTATTTTTTCACAGGAACGAGCTCGCAGCGCAGAGCCCCGGTCCGTTCAAACAATACTATTTTTACCGAGGAAAAAAGGGAAAGATGAAAGATGAAATGCCGCAAGTCCCAAGTGCTCGTTTTTAAGTGTGGCGTCGACACTGCGAGCTCGATTCCTCCTTGCCGTATATCATTTTACTTTAACGCAGCCTGTTCCTCTGTCAACGAGTAGAAGACTGCAAAGGATCGGTGATGCTAGATTGTACAGGGTCAGTGATGAAGGGCCCGATGATATTTTCAGTATATTATATTGTGATGTTAGATTAAGCTGTGGACCTAAGTCGGTGAGCTATGCTGAGGTCGCTGTAGTCAGACTTGACGCTAGCGTGAGGGATCACTTTCACATTTTTTTAGACCACTTGACAAACGAAACAAAAAAGAAAAATATGCTGTCTGTAAAAGCGGACATCAATATTCTCCGAGAATTCAAAGCAAGGAAAACAATAGGCGCATTAAACTGTCTCTGGATTATTGAGCGCAAAAGAAGGAAATGTATATTGTAATCGGCAGGCAAACTACAATGTAGTTTGTTCGTACCGTCATGAACAAACGGAAACACTTGTGTAATAAAGTAGATATCCATAGATAAACAAAATCTTGTTTTTATTAGAAAAACAGTTTTGAAAAACTTATGGCTATATGTACAAAAAGATGTCATGTCCCCTTTCCTACTCCATTTCCACATCAATAGTTGTATCTTCCACAGCTAGCTGTTCAATTGGTGCAGGTACTTGCAGCGTGGGCAACGGATCAGGAGATGGATTGTAAATGTTACTAGCAGAGTGCACCTTTAAATATTCTCCTCCCTTTTCCTCATATTCCTTCCGAGTTACTAAATACTCTGATAAACTTCCACTTAATCCGAAATCTCTTGCTCCATACCAAGCATCTAGGCTAGCATTTTTGGCTTTATTTACTTGAAATTTGGACTGAAAAGGCCTCATTTCTCTGAGCTCTCGTTGCAATCTGTCCACTAGTCCTGGAAATGCAGCTGATCCTCCGGTTAAGAAGATATTGCCAACTAAACGATTTTGCTGTTCAGGAGTGTATCTTTTTAATATGTATTCAATTGTTTCAGCTATTCCGGCTTCTACTAGACCTATCATAGAAGGTTGAAAAATTAATTCTGGTGCTCTCAGTCTTTCCACACCAATGTGAAGTTGATGTGTTTCTCCTGGTATCAATTGTACATTAGAGCTACTTGCTCCCTCAAATTCGGGATCGTGATGCCTTAAAACGTCTTCGAGTTCTAAAAGTTTTTCTTGTTCTAATTCTGAATCTGAATCTCCACCTTCCTAAAGAATATTATAAAATGGATTTTTCGTTTTTATTATTTATATATATATATGCAATCACGCTGAATATCATGTAACTTACACGATTTATAACTTTATAAACGTCCCAATCCTCATCTCTCATACCAAAATCATCATCCCTTTTATCTTTTCTAGCAAGTTGACTAATAATTCTCATTCTTTCTTGAGCAGCTGCAGTTCTACGTTTTGCCATATCTTGACGACGCTGCCTCTTTGCCATACGTTTCTCTAAAAGTTCTTGCCTGAAAGAGGAATATAGGTTATTGAAATAAATTAATTGTTATTGTATTGTATTACCTTTTCTTTCGAACACCAGTTATCCATTCATCAAAATCCTGTTGATCTTTTGGTTGTAATAAATTTGATTTTATTTTAGGTTTTTGTTCCTCTACAGTGCTATTTTCTTCTTGTGAATTTGCTGCAACAATTTTTTGTCTTGTTCGTTCTACTTTTACTTGTAAATTATTAATCATTTTCATTAAATCTGCTTCATTTGCAAGTGAATAGGATTGTAATGCTTGTTCAAATTCTTCAGTTTCGCCTTCATCTAAAAGATCTTGAACAGCTAAAAGCTGATTTAATTGTTCCTCATCTTCTGCCAGCTTAAAAAATAAATTTCTTTATGAAATGATAAATAGGTTAAGAGAGTTTTCAAGGTAACAATATTTTCAAGTAAATAAAATTTTGGTTATTTGAAGTTTGAATATTTATATCAAGTTATACCTGAGTGATGTTAAATGTTTTCTATACAGGAATGTATTTTATATTTTCATACCCTTTCTTCTCTTTTTCTTGCATTAATCTCCATCAATCTACGTGCAAGCTCTCGTTTCCTTTCTTTTTGTTGCTCAGCACTTAGTCCTGGTGTGGTGGCTGGTGCTACGTAAGGTAACTGTATTCGAAGTACATTATTGTCATAATGTTCTGGATCTGCCCACTTTAGGATTTCATCACGATATTGTAAAGCAATCATTGTATGATCATGAATAAGCTCCTAAATAATAAAATATGTTATGATTGTTTAATCTGTGTTTTAACTAAATTATTATAGTTCATTTACCTCTGCACGACTAGGTGTGATTGCATTTACATGGGCAGGATATTTTAGTTGTAACATTCTATGCATGTATGATGTTATATGAAATCCACCAAGATTTATTCTTTTTGCATTTGTCATATCTGGTTTACCATCAAGTACAGGAATAATATGAGTTGCATGATGTCCTATACTCACAATTAAACCATCAGAAGGACAATTATTGTGTTGATATGAAAAAAGACAATCAACTCCATATGCAATAGAAGGAATATTATAACATTCAAATAATAATTCTGACATCACTAAAAATAAAAATTTTTTTATTTAGTTATGCGTTAAACAAGCATATAATTCTACTAAAAATTGTCATAATAATTAACCAAACTTACAATTTCTGGAATAATTTGGATTCAGACAAGTTTCAGTTAAAATTATAGGATGATTGACACATCCTTCTGTATCGATTCCCATATGCATGAATGTATAATCAAATATTTGTTCTTGAGCTTCCAAGTGAGTTACTACATTTCGATCAAATTGAGTTTTCAGTTGAAATCTCATAGCTTCAATATTAGGAATATCATTTCCAACTTGAATTTCTCCATCTTTCTTTCCTCTTTCTTTACGAGGTTTCGCAATCAAGTTTTTGAACACCAATTGAGGTTCTTTTTCAGTAGCCCATCCAACTCTGCAATTGTAAGAACCTAAAGATAGATTTATATTTTTATTATTATTTTATTATAACATATTATTTACAAGAAAAGGTTATGTACCATTGTCAATGACAAGGGGTGTCGATTCAGTTTTAATTTTTTCAGAGTAAACGTGAATAATATCTGGTACTGCTCTTAAATCTTTTAATTCAAGAACTTCCATTTTTTTTTTTTTTTTTTTTTTAATTTAAAAAATAGAAAGTTATATATGTTTAATCATTATATGCATAGTGGATAGTGCTTAGCAGCCGGTATTCCGATAGATACATTATGGCAAGACTAATCCCGCGGGTATAGATACTATTGATTTTCTGAAATCTGAGCGACATCTAACAACAATTTAAAGAACTGCGCAGCAGTTGACAAGTAAGTATTTTTTCCTACCTTCCGTCGGTAATGATAGTTATTTTTACATTCACTATATGATGAAAAATTAAAAAGAATCTTGTTTTCAATACAATATTCATTATATATTGATATTGGTGTAAAAATAAAAATTCAGTAAGATAATATTATAGATTTTTCATAAGCTACGAGCTTTATCAAATTTCAGAAAGATGTCGCTTGTACTACAAAACTACTTACAATCCATAAAAATATTAGAAAAAAGACCTAAAATTGGATTTAATTTTTCGATATGCGTGACTAAAAATAGGGATTATTAAAATTAGTTATATACTGTTCTTTTTCTTAAAAAATTCATAGTTGTTTAATTTTATAAAACATAAAAATCTGTTTCGTTTATAACATAATCTACAGATACATAAATTACACTTCTACTTGATCTTGCAATGTTTTTGCGCGGATGATTAATTCAGCAATGTCTTTTCCCCTAAAAATAAACATTAATATTAATTAAAACGTTTAAGAAAGAAAAATATTTAATTTAAATAAACACGTACATCTGGGTAAGATTTGATGTGATGGTATCAATTTGTGATTGTTTAAAAACGACTTCAGTTTTTGCTAAACTCTTTTCATTTTCATTTAATAAAGTTTGATTGGCAGTCTTCTTCTTTTTGAGTTGCTCTAAACGAACATTTAGTTCTTTTACTTTCTCAGACATTTTCTTAATTTCTTCACCTTCGGCTCGTTCCGCCGGATTCATATTGGGTTCCTTCAAATGTACTAATCTGAGAACCTCCTCTGCTCTGTAAAATGCAATTAATTTAAAAACTGCTTTGTATAAATTATAGTGTAAAGCAGAGAATATGCATTTTTAATTAATATATATATATATATGTATGTATGTATGTATGTATGTATGTATGTATGTATGTATGTATGTATGTATGTATGTATG
>UXGD01004852.1:0-15937 GCA_900474315.1 Torymus auratus
GTAAATAAAATGGGAATATTTTGCTGTGACGTCAATCCAAGAAATGCCCAAATAATGGTGGCAAAATCGTTTCATCATAGCCAATTTCGTATAGACAAATATCCACCAGGGTACTGCCATTAAAATTATTTTACTTCTTTTTATTTTAAATTTTGTATATTATTTATTTAGATGCTTTCTTACTTATTATTATGCATGATATTTTAAACTCATCAGAATATTTTAAGAAACGTTGACTATGCCATATATATATTGCAATTATATATTCTATGACATATCTGGATATAATTCATTCGGGTTTATTCTTAGAGTACAATTCCGATTTAATCTTCGTTAAAAGTACTTAGCATCCATACAGTTACGCTTATACTCGCAATGACAGTATTAAATTAGCACAGGTATATATAATCAAGGAAGCGCGCTTCGATCCAGATAAGAACGAAAATAAGCCAAACTATTTAACGCGCGGGAGAAACAGTGAGAAGCCTATCTGAAAGCAAACGAGTGTGCCAGCTGCATTACCAAAGTCGCGAGCGCGCGAAACTTAATTCGACCGTGCGGCTCGCTGTGTGAACAACCATTAATTTCTCCGGGCGCGTAATTGTAATGAATTTTACGGCATCGCGCGTATGGCTCGCGTTAAAACTTCTACGGGTTATGCGCACCTCACGACTGCGGGAAGCGGCGCGCGCGCATTCAAATGATACCAAATATGCGCGCGCAAGTTGGCCCGATCAGATAAGGAGTTCCACTTTTCCGTTCGCTCTCTCCTCCCCCGAAACTTTGATTAAACAATTACACACGCGAGAGAGAGAGAGTTTTTCGCCGCACGCGAATGAAAATTATGCAGCCCGACGGTGCACGTATAGGTTGTACGCAAAGGATAAAATGCGCCCCGGGCTTTGTTCGAAGATAAAGTCGTCTTGGGCGGTACGGCGCGCCGTATGTATGTATGTATATACGTGGGGCTACTCGTACGTCTGCAGCCCCGCGCCCCGCGAGGAGCAAAAACAGAGGCAGCCGCGGGAGGTAAAATAGGAAAAAGGCTTGCGCGTATAGTGGTGCACAGAGTATAAGGATGGTAAGAGATATATAGTGGATACGGGGAGACATATAGGAGGAGCGCCGGAAAATGGGCTGAATGAGAAGTAGTGGACGAGGATGGAAATAGAGGTGGAATGCGGCGAGGAGGACGGAGAATGGAAAATGGTAGAAATAACGTAGTAAGATGAGATGCGACGTTATGGGTGGGACGAGGTTAACGAGAAAATAAGGTTACGGGAAAATTAATTGAATTGAGTGAGAGATACGATGGTATTGGGTGATTATATTTACATGGTTGTACTTCAAAAATATTATATAATATTTACAATTATATGATCAATATTGTTGTACAGATTATTTCAGTAACGAGTCGGATTTATGGTAATTCGAACTACTTTCTTGCAGTAAGTTAAATATTAGGTAATATCATAACTTCCCAATTAATAAATAATATATTGAATAATTTGTTTACCAATGAAATGGGTTACTAAATAAACATCGATAAGATTTTATACTCAGAGGGTCTAATAATCATGATAACTAAACTACTTGTTGTTATCTACCACTTACGAAACCTGCAACGATATTTCTGTTACTTCACAATCATTACCACCAAAACCACTCGCTACATATACACACCGCATATGTGCACATTAATTACCAACAATAATCTCGAACTTCATACACGCTTTACATACGGCATATAATAACAAACCCACCAAAACGCATCGTGATAACGTTTATTGTACACCTCTTAGCGCGAAATTTCGACAGTAAATATCACAAAGTAACTACAAAATACCACGGATATAAACAAACAAGTCCCCGCACTCGTGCGAGCGTATAGCTGAGGGTGTAAGACACACGCTCTCCTCCCCCCTTTTCTCTATCTCTCTCTGGTCCGTAAACCGTCGTCGCCGTAAAACCGCGGTATAAACTGCCCCTCCCGCGCGCTCTGGAGCATCGCGTGAAAGATAAAGAAAGCGACCGTTAGAACAGCAGCAGAAGCAGCAGCGCGGGAGAAAAAATGGCGTCGAGAATAATGAGGCGACGCGCGCGTGCATCAAGGCAGATTAGGACAGCACAGAAGGTTGCTGGAGAATAAGGTGTAATATGAAATGAGAGTACAGCTGGATTGTAGGTATGTATTTCTACATATTCTTTTTTTAATTCTTATACTACGCCCCCGCGTATACGGTTTAATTTAGCGAGGCTCGTGCGGTGTGGCTTCTCCTCCTCCTCTTGCGTTTTCAATTGTGTTTAATATGTGTGTGGGTAGTCTGTGTATATGTGGGGTTTATGAAATATACTTGAGATGGTTTATGGGGCCGCGTTATTTAGGGTCGGCTTTTGTGCGCTCGCGCGGCGGTCGCATATTGTTGCGACGCGGTTTTTGCGGGGCTTTTTAAATTGACAAACGGGCCTGTGTGCAGCCGCTGCGATTTCATTCCACGAGGATTATTGCGGGTATATGGTGTGCGTTGCTGCTAATGCACACGTTTTCTAATACAGCGGGGACTTTTTTGTTTGGTTAATTAGTTATAAGTTTAAGCTCTATGGTTATATGTTTCCGTGAGTTGTTGCTGTTTTGTAATCTGAGGAGGATATATGTCGGGACCCGTTATATGTTTTTTTTTTTAATTTACCTAAATTATTTAGAGTTTTATTCATAGTTGAGCTGCTAGTTTTAGTGAGTGGAAAATAGTTGATGTTTAATTTATAATAAATATGTATAGTGGAGTGAAATTATTTATCATGCATGCTTTTATCCTAAGAATTTCCTGTATTTTAAGAATTTCTCATTTGATACGTGGAAAATACCTTCCCGCAATACTACTACGGTCGGCATATCAGAACGAATATGCAGAATAATAAGAAGAGGTAAAGAGTATAAATACGAGATGACGAGGATTAAGAGAAAAGCCGAGCGGTGGTGGTTGTGACTATTTAATAGAATGTCCGACTCGTAAGTCTGCAGCTGTTGTTCAAGCATATGGGTCTGTCACACTTTTTAGTTACAAAATTAAAATTACATAAAATGAACGATATTAGAGTTAAAAAATAGAAAAAGAATTAAGAGTTCGTATTTATTTTTGTTTGAAAAATTTATGCCCAGTATTACAATCATAAATTTAAACGCTCGACAGTAACAGATAAAAGTCGAGTAGGCCACAAAAAGACAGTTATTTCGTTCTATATTTCGCCCATCTGCCCCTGGCAATTAGCAATTTCCAGTATCACTTCAGCCCGACGTAAAAAAAAAAAAAAAAAAAAAAAAAATTAAATTGAAAACAATATTCAACAAATCAATCGAATCACTCGCAAACTTGGTCCCGCGTGCAATCGTTTTTCATCACTCTCCACTCCCGCGGCAACAATCCAAAACCGCAAAACCCGAAAACTCGTCTCTCTCCCTCTCTTGCCAAATAAAACGCTCGTCTCTACCGCGAAAATGAAAAACAAACAAGAAAAAAAAAGTGTGGCATACCAGTTTTAGCCATTATTCGTCGAGCACTGCGAAGTAACCGACTGCAACTCTTCCACTTCATAACTCGAGCGCATCTCCCAACTAAACTTCGTGCAGAAAAAGAGAGTAAGTAAAGCGTGAGGCAGCGACACGCGCGCGTGTGACTCAGGCGCTAAAAAGGGACGGACGGACGGACGGACACGGGGCGGACACAATACGGGGCGAAGAGTAGCGAATCCGAGCTTGTTCGCGCTCTCCACGCGCTAGGTAAACCGCAGAGAGTGAATTTCTCTCTCCACACACATACCTATACACACACACAACGTGTGCGAGCGCACGTCAACGCGCGACACTTGGCTGCACTCGCGCGCTTCTCTATTTTTTTTCTCCCGCTGTGCTACAGCCCTAGTGCTACTGCACAGAGTCGTTATATGCCCGCGCATTGCTCGTTTTGCGTTCTTTTGTTGTCGTCCAATTGTCGCAGCTTGCGCAGTGGTATAGGTATATAGTATTTTCGGAGTGAGCGCGGATTCGGCGGGAATAATGAAATTTAGCGTAAAAATAGGGTAGTGCGCTCTACTCTACTATACTGGCGCTGGCGCGAGGTAGGTTGTTATTGAGATTGAAGGTTATTTCGGGTGTCGGAGGGTTTTGGTGTGCGCGGCTATATTCGCGGTTTGATTTCTCTCGCGGGAGAGTAGCGCGATGGGAGAAATAGAGGTATAACTTTCGAAAGAATATAATATTAGAATAGCCGGGCTGTTTGCGGGGTTATATCCCCGGGCGGAGTGTGTTCGATAACAGATTATCGAATTTAAGTGGATAATGATAGGGTTAGTAATGGTATTGGAACGGCGTGTTTTATGAATAGAGCGAAATATCGTTGCATTGGGGGTATTGATTTAAAGATAAATTCGGTTTACGCTGTGCGGTGTTGATGTGAATAAATCACGTTAATCCTATACAGTGGAAAATGTATTGAGCTGCGATCTTTTGTTCGTAGGTAAATTTATTTGTTTCCGATATGGAAAACAAAAAAGGGTTTGGGTGAGTAAACATTTATTTACTTTTGTTTTAGGTAGGACAAAAGAATGGCCAATTATAATTTCAAAGTATCAAAAGTTTTGTTGGCTGTTGCATAAAGCATGATTGCAGAATGGAATACTGCCTAATTGAAGAGTTTTTGATGGCACTTTTCTAATAAAACAGTTTATTGTGAAAATTGTCATTCAATATTTATATTTTTCATATGGTATATCATTATTTGCTTATCAAATTAACTCATTTTAGTATATTGTTGAATATTATACAACGTTTTTTAACCCAAAATTCCACATTACATCAGCAATTATTTGACACACTTATAGTCTATGCAATCCAGCTACTTTCTTCGAAAAAATCGGCAAACGCACACTCAGGAATTTCAGGAGATATAAAGACAATGACCCACTAAACTTGAAAAATAAATTCTATAGGAAAAATCGCTATTATCAATAAATGTGCACGACCCCATGGTTTTTCATATAAAAGCCTCAATTCAATATTGAAATAAATTTTTAACTTTGTGGAATGTTCAATGAAATACTATTTCTACAATTAAAAGCCTTAAATAATAAATACTTTACTTTTGATGAATGATTTTAATATTTGTTATCAATGCTAGAATTTATTGCATTACATTCATTTATACATTTCATTCGCTGTCAATTTTATTATCAAATTACTGAATTGAATGAAATTTATTTTGGAATGCAAACGATTAAAATACTTGTTATGGACTTTAAAAAAAATGTAATTTCTTGTTATAATTTACAGTAGATATTAATTTCATAAGTTATAATATTCTCAATCAGAATTTAATATACCTACGCATGTGTACCCTCTCCCTTTTAAATGTTACAAAAATACCGCAAACACTTAATTCATAAAAGCTACAAATCAAGTTAAATCCGTTCACTTCGCCATCATTAAGACGATAGTTCGTCCACGAGGGCGAAAAATTTATGTAAACTAATTCCAATTTTATTAGAATCTCCGTCGAGGGCCTTGTCACGACACGACCACCGTCTCTTCCTCCCTCATCTCCGAGGAATATTTTATTATCAGGATGTACCGTTGCAGCTATATACAGGGATGAAAAACTGACGAGAGGTAGAGAGAGAGAGCAGGGCAGGGTATCCCGGTGTCGAGGTATATATATACCGGCACAGAGGACGATAATTAACGAGGCGCGCTCGCGAGCGAAGAATAATTGCAATGGTAGGTACACCCGCCGCGGCGCGCGAGATTAAACCGGCCGCAGTGCTCTTCTCTCTCTCTCGGGCCATCTCGGCACGTCCGCGTAATTGCGGCAGCGGCAGTAGAAGCAGCGCATAGACATCAGACGGTGATGGGGGCCACTTGACGAAAGTCAATCCAATAAGTCGCGTGGCAGCGCGCGATTTTCGGTGACCGCGAGGTGGAATGAAGACGCCGCGAGTTGTGTCTTGGCGATGGGGTCCGTGGAAAAGTGGTATATGCCTTTAGCGTAGGTCGTCTAACTACGATAGTATAAAGAATATTTAAATTTAGGTTTATCTACAACTGATTAGTGAAAGAAGGTGTTTCTTATAGGAAAAGGCATAACCAGAAAGAATATTTTATTAAAAGAATAATCAAACTTAGTTTGTGTACAATACAATGTACAATTTTTTTTCTTAACAGAGAGTAAAGCACTATTATAATTGTGTTTCAAGACTTTGAAATGTAAAATGTCAATATTTCATAGCCATATATGCGATGTGAAAAACAAGGTTGGGCGCAGATGTATAACTTGTGGCACGCCAGATCCATAGTCTACAGAGCAATGAGAATATTTGTTTAATAACAAAGAACACGTGTTCCTCTGCAACATATAAATCACCCAAAAAACAGCTCAACCCAAAGTCGCTCGTTGCTAAAACGGCGCCAAAATTACTCGCAATTCTACAATTCAGCCCAACTGCATCGCCCTAAAAGTCACTCATAAATCCCACGGCCCCGAATCAATCGCTGCCTATAATCCCCGCGATTCATGATTCTCACTCGCACCTAACGTCGCGACCCCGATCTCACCCAATAACATCTCATTAGAGGCTATCGCTCACTCTGCCTGCGACTCTCTGCTCTGCTATTTATAAATAGAGCCGGCCGCTGACAGCTCCCGTAGCTAATCGCGCGGCGGCGGCGGCGGCTTGGCAGCGTCTCAAAGCGCGTCAATCGCGCCCGAGCGCGATCTGGAATTCGCCTCGCCTCAGGTGTGCTATGTGTCCTTGCGACGTATAGAAGAAGAGGAGGTGGGGATCGCACGTGCCGCGCGGTCTCGCCGATTGTTACGGTAAATGGCTGCAGTTTGTCGGAGTAGCGAAGATCGTGTTTGATTTTGTTGATTATATACTTTTGCCGTACGTGTATATAAGTACGTTTTGGCGCTAGGGAGTGTGTTATCGGTTTTAGAGGTCGCTCGATCTGTGTGCGTGTGATATTATATTTAGACACGATTATGACGATCAAGCGTGTAGAGTGATTGATGGTCTTGGTACAGGGCTCGGCTGTTTTGTGATGCAGAATTTCCAGTTCGATTGGGTCGCCTGTGTGAAAGGGGAAGTACAAATATGGCAGAGATGATAATAGGATAGCTAAGGAAATCCCTTGATGATGTTTGCTATATTAAATAAATTGTAAGTGATTATTATCTCACCCAGTAGTTATAATTAGAAATTAAGTGAATGAAGATCATATAATACAATTTAATCACGTCGGGCTGTATAAAATATATAAGTTAAATCACTTTCTTTGACCTATAATAGCACATGCTCGACATTTTATTCAATGCAATTGTTTCCTACAGATATCTCGTTATATTTATCGATCGATTACAGGGAAACCTTTTTTTAAAATATGATGATCACATTGAAAAGATTAGAACGCATTCAAGGCTAAAAGGAAACGTTTGGCGCTTAGTTCGCGCACTAAATGATTGCCGTGAATCCTATTATCTCGTGCTCTTTAAAACACTTAATATAATTATCTTATAGCTCGATAAAAATGAATAAAGTCAATCCTTCCGTGTTTCCTGTAATATTATTTTTTAATAAATTCAATCGAGCATTTCAATATCGACAGCTTATTCGTTTGATACAGTTATTTAAATTCCGGCGTCTGCACGGGTTACGCGAATTTTCATTTCTGCATAAAATGAAATGAGAAATGTTATTTTAATTAAAGTTTATACAGGGTCGCACCACTATCAAGATGCAGGTAAATCATGTCCGCAGATTTCCGTACAAGTCAACAAGACACGCGCGCGCATGCGCACACTCGTATAATAAGCGCGTGCATACAGCCGTGTAGCGCCTCAGACATACGAGCTTAAATCTACTCCAACATCTACGTGGCTACGGTACAGCCGCTGTAATTGAGTTAGGTAATATTAATGAGCTTTAAATGCCTGGCCGCGAGGTCATATACAGTTTAATCCACTTGCGCACCCGTATATTTCCATTTAAAAATTGCCGTCTGTACACTTCTTTCTGTTATTTAAAATAATAATCATCCGTAATTCGCGTCGTTGCGATGCGTGCGCGCGGCAATAATTACGTGGCCAGCCGGACGCGCGCGACGTTATAATGAAACAGCGATAAGTTACTGACATTGCCGCGCACGTTCGCTATATATGCGGTGGTAACTTGGTAAAATGCGATATTTCGATACGTAATTCGCACGGTAATAAATTAAGCATCGGGCCGAATGGACATTTTGTTTTTGCTTTTGTGGAGTGAAAAGACTGCGTAAATTGAAAAATTAATTATTTCCGATAAAATATGACTGGATGCTTTGTAATTTAAAAATAAACGTTGAAATTGTAAAATGCTCGCTGTATCAAATGTAAATTGATTTTCACGGATTGATCAAAAGCATGGTATAATGTATGATAATATTTTTGAGCTGAATATTAAAAATCGATAAAAAAGAAAATTTGAATGTGCTCTGAGATTATACTTTGTAAAAGTATTTTTAGAATTTACAACGATAATATGTTAACCAAATACACGGGTTATCCAACTAGATATAAATTCATAATTCGTTTTTGATGAACTGATGTGTACAAATGCATCGAAATTGAAACAACTTTCCTCTTGTTATAATTCCTCTATTTGAAAAATGATCGTGTAATGATTTGTGACGCCAAAGTATGGTTGTATAACTGCAAATATCTGTAAATAACTGTAAATAACTGTAAAAAACTGTTAATAACTGTAAATAACAGCAAAAACTGTAAATAATTGTTAATAACTGTGGTCAATACCTTTTATTTCTACAATTATTAATTTACAAAAGTGTAAATAACTGATAATAACTGAAATTAACTGAAAATAACCGTTATTTACGTCTCAAACCAAACAATTATTTTCAGTTATTTACAGTTATTCGCAAAAACGTTTTCCACTAGGGTACGTGTCAGATTTGCTTTAACATTATTGAGAATTAAATATACGTACCAAAAATGCAAGTGTATTTTTATAATGGGTGTCCAATGGAATTTGACAGTTGATATAAAAGTTAAAAAGATACAAGAGGCATGAATGCTGGTTGAGTATCAATTTTAAATTCTTTTGTAGCATATTGAAATGGTCTAATATCCAATTGCAACTTTTTATTAAAATTCTATATGTCTTTATACTACAAAATGACATAAATTTGGTGAAATTCAGTACGACATTTCGCATCCTTCTTCTCCCATCTAGTCCACTAAAACTATATCAAAAGCCCATAAATTATCAAAATAATGACATAACTTTCCGACGTCAAAATCAAAACGTATCACTCTAAACCTGTAGTGTATTAATCGCTCTCACGTACACGGGGAAGTCTTTTAAAGAAAAGCAAAGATATAAACGAAACCGTGTCTGTTTATCGGTATGTGTATGGTCTGTACCTTATTGCTCTCGTCCCAGGTGCACGTGCCGAGCGTAAAATGTCGGTGGTCACGCGAGAGACGGCTTGTATAATAACGATAATAACGACACCGATAATGACGGATATATGCATAATCAGTCACGAGTTCAAGAAGGTGTGCAACAGTCTGCCCCCGAGGACCCAGACGCTCGCTCGGGAAGCCTGAAAACTTTAGACATATACGTGTAACGCGATTCCGGCGTTTCGTGTGGAATGATTCTGATGCGGAGTTCTTTCTGCCCTTGCAAAATTAGAAATTTCGGGATAAGTTGTTTATGTTGTAAATGGATTCGACGAAAGGTAATTTGTACCATTATTGATTCTACGGGGTTTCATAACTTTTTGAGACATTAATTATTTTAATGCTAATTAAAGGATTATATGATTATATACAGACCAACATATGAGGTTTGGCAGAATTTCAAATCATTGTAATGCTTTGCGTCGATAACAAGAATATTTATCTGTCTGATGCGATCTCTCTTACTCATCAGTATTAGACATCTGTTGCTATTATTTTTTTAAGCATCAAAACTATTCAATGGTTTATTTTTATTTCATGATTTACAGTCCTAAAATACTTAATAACACTTTACAAGTTTAATCATTCTACTATTCAATCTAAAAAGTTATTAAATGATTTCGAGAAAAACTCGTTGCACATAATTAAATAAGGTATATAGTATTGTCTATTTCTGTAATATTATACCATTTCTCAGCTAAAAATATCTTTCCACCAGGGCTCACTGTAAACCATAAAATCCAACATTTAAAACGGTCATCATATTCACTCTGCACACAACACAAATATTTCAACATAGAACAGACAGATCCGCAACGCATGCACTTCACCTGCCAGCATGTGATACACCCCATGTCAACCGAGACCTATTTGTCAAAACACTCGTGAGCTACTAAGTATATACACAAGGCACATGCAGCCTCTCGCGCGGTGATTCAGGAAACAGGAGAATCGCGGGCTATGCTCGTCACGTACCCACCGAGATTACAACCTCCGGAGATGCGACGACTTCCTCGATCGAGGGACGGAGAGAGATGGAGACAGTGCAGTAGTCGTCGACGAGACACGTCTATATCATTGATACCGCGGATTGTGGCCGAGCCTGTAAACTCTCTTGAGCTCGGCTCGTTGTATCTGGCGTAGGTTTTTCTTCCGCAAGGATGCGCCGGAAACCGCGAGTGAAGCCTTAATTTTATTTCCAAAAAATTGATAGTACTTTTGCTGATGCTAAATGCAAATAAAATGATAAAAATGCAAGAAATCACTATGATTGAGACAATTGACTTGTTTTTGCAGAAAAATGTTGTTTCAAATAACAATTAGCTTATAAAAAAAAAAAAAATTTCGACAACTTCAATAGATCATATCAATGTATTCTACAAACGCTTAACGAAAGATTTATTTGCATTACAGATAAGTTAACCAATGATACGAAATCATGAATGTGGTCTCACCACATTCGTTCTTTTTCTACTTAAACCGCAAGTAGTTAAACTCGGTTGGGTTTGCCTCTGTTTTATATAAGTAAATATCATGTAATTGTACGCAATCCCCAATCTTCCATTTTACTTATTAATAAATAAATGACTTTATAAGTAATTAATATTCTCGAAATAATTAAATTATTCCCCCGCGAAGAGCCTACTTATTTGTACAACCCCCCGCAGTGCATCGATATATATACGTATTCTGAGCGCCCCAAGTAAGTCATCTGTAGGCGAAAGTCATAACCAGCAATCGCCGATCGATGCGGCAAAGCACACAAAGAACTTAAGAACTTTGCCCGAGCGAGGCGCGCGAGGTTTCGCAAATATCATAAAGCAAAGGAGCCCCGCAGTGAGCGAACTTTCCTTCTAATTAACAAGCTCGCTCTCTTCGATTGTCACCGTCAGCAATCGGCATCTTTCCGAGGGAGAGAGAGAGAGAGAGAGTCCACTGCGGTTGGTTCCACTACCCCCATCCCCTTTTTATCTCTTCGTTCTGCTTCCTTCGACGCTGCTGCCTTTGTCCTCTCTCTCCTCGTCACTTTCCTCCACCAAGTTCTCAGGCTAGAGAGAGAGAGAAGGAAAAGTGCTTCGCTCGCAGTCTCGAGCCCAGAGGCGAGATGCAAATTATGAAAGTGTATAGGTATATACGTAGTGCGCGAGCGCGACGACGCTCGTTTATCTTGACAAAAACTTTGTCGTGCGCGCGATCTCGGAATTTCGAGGAATTTTTGCGCCCCGGAGCTAAAGAGCGCGACCGGCTGACGGATAATTTGTCTTATTCGCCGGCGAGCTCTCTTTGCGCGGTTTAATTGTATTGAAAGCAGTTCGGGATTGTTAAGGAAACGTCGTTACATTCGGCGAACGCCATGGCGTTGCGCTTCGCGAGGGAAATAGAGAGAAAGAGAAATTGAAAAGCAGCTCGGAACATCATAAAAATATAGATTGTCAAAGAAACGTTTAGTTGAATTGTATATAATTACATTGAACTTTAAACGAATAATAGCATTGTAACCTTGATTTATCTACCTTGTGTCAATTATGCTCAAATTGTTAGCTTTATACCTATAACAAAAATGATTTCATTGACAACTATATTAAGAATAAAAAGTAGACACAGTCTCATGAAAAGCTGCTACACATCCTAAACATAATTAATTTATCCACACGTTCAAAATAATCTATCAATTTACTCCACGTTAAAACTTATGCATCCTGATCACTTATCAGCCGCTCGATTGCGTCGAACACGCCAAAATAGACCTCGTAAAATATAGAACCCCCAGCGCGCGCTTATGATTATTATACACCGTATAAAAAGTTAGAGGCTAAGCTCAACTTGGCGGTTCAAAATTTGTAACTGTGTCAGCCACGCGCTGCGCTAACAAGGAGAGTGTTTTACCTCCGGGCGATATAGATATGTTGATCAAACTCGCGCGCGCGCTGAGGTATTAGCGGCTAACAAATAACGAAGCCCATCAGCCACAATTCATCTTTAATGGGTTCGCCCGCGCTAGCTCGCCCGACATGGAAGCGAGTTATCTCGACGATATTGAAATTTGAGTCCTTGGCGATCGGTGATTGAATGACTTTTTTTTGTCTTCACTTGCGAAAGTGTGCATGTGTAGCTCTAATTTGATGGCTATCGCTGTGGTGGTACATTGTATTTGATAAATATTCAGTGTAAGCCATGGAGTTCATGGATGAATACCTATATTGTATTATACGAAACGTGTAGAAAGAAGGTTGCTGAAACTTTTCTGACGGAATTGTTACACATCTGCTGCACGTGTAATGCTTATAATTTAGTTGAAAAAAATATAGATAAGATGAAGATACGGTGTGTGGTGTGTTTGCATACGTTTCAGCGTATGGTTTAACTTCAATTATAATTTACATACGCTGCAGATTGCGCACGTGCGATAAATATAATGAAATGGATAAGCAAAATTATTATAAAAACACAGTGAAATTATACAATATTTTTTTAACTTATAAAATAAATGAAGATAACATTCTAATCATGTAGTCTATTGGTTAATTAGTTTATAACTTCATTCATATATTTTTGTTATTGTTCTGTGTGCCAATAATATTAATATCAAATGAAAGCCCTCCTGATATATGAAAAATAATTATTTTATCAATTTATCGATTTTTCATTCTTATACTTTAATCAAAACGTCGACGACGTTAATCCACCAACTCGAAAATCTAGTCACCCAACTTTCCCGAACTTTGGCATCCCCGAATTTTTCTCTCCTCCCCTGCTGTTAGCAACGGCGAATTATCGGCTCATTACACGTCGCGTGTATGCCGGTGCAGCGCGCGACGACGTCCCGTCAATTATTTCCGCGCGACTCGCCGAAACTCGTAAGTAAATAATATGCTCCGATTGTTCGGGGCGAGAGCAGTGCCCGGGGCTGATGTCCGGACGAGAGGGAGAGAGAGAGAGAGAGAGAGCTTTCCACGCCAGGCCAATGCTACCGCGCTCGCGGCGAGTCTGCTCCTGATGCCCGAGCGTGCCTCTCTCCTCTTTAGCTCTCAATGCTGCGGGATGCAGTATATACGTACGGACGGTAATCGGGAGGAAGAAAGAGGGATGGGGCGAATTCGTGGCCTGAACTAAGGAGAGAGGATGGATTGCGCTAGTTGCTCGATTGCACAGAGATGCGTTCACGGTTGTCTTGAGCGAGGCGGTTCCTTGATAATATACCCTTTTATGATCGAGTTTTGATATCCTTTAGAGAGTTTTCTAATAAGCTTTTACTATAATTTGTTCTTTTCTTTTTATAAATGTCTGCCATGCATTATTTGCTGATATTCTTTTTCTTAGAGCCTAAATAAGCAAACATCGTCGACAGAAAGGATGATATACTGGTAGTCTATGATATGAAATCTACCACTTCATTATTTTTTATCAGATTTCATTATATACGAGCAAAATATATTTAGAAAGATTTATTTGCCAGCTTTTTCTGGGTTTGAAATAAATTTATAATTTTCGGAAAATTCCTCTAATTTTATAAAATGTTATCAAAAACACATAATTATTCAAATAATTTTTGCAACATTTTATTTATAATTTATTAATACACGGAGAAAAATTTATTTGTAAACTTTACTCTTTTTATAAGAAAATTTATTATTATTATAGTAGTGCTGGGATACACTTGAAATGTGGGATTTTTAATGTTTTAAATAGTACTTTTTAAGATTTGTATAGAAAATTTTACTTTTTAAATAATAATTTTTCTTATTTTAGGAGTAAATTTTACTATTTGAAATAGTACTTTTTATTATTTTTGCGGCAGTCCGTGTACCTAGAGCCTATGTTACTATTTTATTATTTTTGTTTTATTTAATAATGTTTACATTTCAAGTTCATTTTTATTCACTTGCTATTTTGTAACATATAACATATAGTATTCACATGTTCTTTTTGGATGGCTTGAAGAAAGTCAAGGCTAAAAATTACAATAACTAAATAACAAGTTGCATTACTGAATAATGAAGAGGCGGCTTCTCATATTTTATGTCAGAAATGTTTCTGGTGTAAAAAGAGGTGGAAGTGTTTATTAGAACTATAAAAAACTTAAATTAAAAGTTCTTTACATCAGCGAGTTCCCAGAAACGTAATATGTTTTGAGTTCTACTTCGTATACGCGAACTTTCTTTTTCAAAATTATGGCTACATGCTATCCCGTTAATTCTACATTACGTAACACTAAATATTACATTTTACTGACATATTCTTTTTTTCTTTTCAGGTAAATTCCCTTTTAATGACCACTTCGGTTTGCCAGCTAGAAGTCGTAAGTTACAAAAAATGAATATTATGTCACTGTCAAGAGTAATTATTATTGTAGTGAGTGTAGTAGTTTTTTTAAAGTAGCTCATATGAGAATAATAATTGCTTACGAGCATACCATACTCATAGCAGTGTAATAAGAATCGTTAAATTCCAACGTATATATCATCTGTTTATGATATCTATGTATTAATCGATTATGGTAGGCTTAGAAAAACATTCATTTCCTTTTCCTTATCTGATATTATTTGTTTTTTCTCTTAAAATTACATAGCCGATATAAAATATGTGATAAAAAATTAATTATTCCACGATTATCATACGACGAGTATCATGAAACAGAGTCGAAAAACAAATATCGTTAGTTTCTTTAAATACGATAAAAATGTGTACTTTCTGAATCACCAACACACTGATAAATAACGCGTCAAAGTGGTACATGAGGAATCGTGTAAAATCCATTAAATTGTTTGAATGATGAAAAGTTACGCAAGACCTTGTGAGAATTACGTATCAAGCCTGAAATATATAAGGATTGTCAAGTAACTTTTTCTGTAAACGTTCACACATTAGATAACTCATTGCGGTTTCGTAATCTTTTTTTAATTTTTCGTTGTATATATTCTGAATATTAACAATTCGTACATACATCTACACTTTTCATCTAGTAAAAAATTATTGAATATAATGTTATTGTTATTTTCATGACACTTGGCGTACATAGAAAAATTCTGTATTAAATTCTATTAATATTGCAATCTATAAACATTTATAGAGAACTAATCAACCATGGCAATAAATCAATAACTAAGAAATTATGACAAATAATTACCAGGCAGTTCATCAAAAATCTGTGGTGATATTGAAAAATGGCTTAAGTCCACTTTTAAAAAAAATAGAGTTATAGCAGTTTTGAATTGTACGAGATCCACTGCTACGTCTGGATACAGATATCAACACCTACAGATAAATTTCTTTGAACAAATATAGTTTAAAAGCGAGACTGACCATTTGATTTCATTGTATTTGTTCCACACAAAATGGAATTCGCGGCGAGTGGTTAGAGAATATAAAATTAAACACAAAATGACATATTCAAAGTTTCATTTATTCTACCATCGATAGAACCATAT